>ML817960.1:64550-83422 GCA_009831015.1 Picea engelmannii
AGAGAGGGGGGTAGAGAGAGAGGTAAATGTAGGAGAGCGGGGTATATGTAGGAGATATAGTGGCAGAGGGGGGAGAGAGAGTGTGTTTGAGAGTTTGAGAGGGGGAGAGAGCAAGACAACGAGGAGGGGTAGAGACAAAGTGTGAGAGGGAAAAAGAGAGGGGGGTAGAGAGAGGGATAGTGAGAGGAAGGGAAGTAGAGAGGGGGACATAGAAGGGGGGTAGAGAGAGAATGAGAGTAAGGGGGGATATATAGGGAGACAAAGAGGGGGAATAGAGAGAGAAAGAGGGGAAGAGAGACTGAGATTGAGACTAACAACGAGGAGAGAGAGAGAAAGGGTGGAAGACAGGTGGAAGAGAGAGGCGAGTGAGGTACAAAGGGGGGAGAGAGAGAGAGAGAGAGGCGTGGGGAGGATAGAGAGGGAGTGGGTGTGAGAGTCTGAGGCATGTCAAGGTAAGGTCTATCTCTAGGTCTTTCCATGCCTTGTGATGTCTAAATCTTGTCGTGTCTATGTCTTACCATGTATAGGAGTGTGAGGGAGAGAGAGGGAGACAGAAAGGGGAGGTAGAGAGGGAGAGTGAGAGTGAGATAGAGAGGGGGGATAGATGTAGGGGAGAGAGGACAACAATAGAGAAGGAAGGAAATGTTTTTTAGGAATGTGCACGCATCCCTAGAGTGCATGCACACTCCTAGAGCACGTGTGCACTCCTAGAGCGCATGCACGTTTGTTTGAATTCAAATTTTTTGGGTGGGATTGACAAGGTGTATGCTGACTTGACTAGCTCGGATTTAGGTTTGGGATGACAAACTAGTGGTTCGGTCTACAAATTCATAAAAACCTCCATTTTTGTGAATACCCCTCTATATCTCTGTCTTTGATGTCATTTTTCTATAGGATAAACAATTTAGTTGTTGACATAATTATAGATGTAGATAGAGTCATCTATGCAGATTTCAAATATATAATTTTTTGAAAAATCATTATTGTTTACTATTTTTAATCTATTTTTGTCTTCACATATATCAAAATTCTAGAATACATACCTCTCTTATTTCTGCTATAACATTTTATCAGCTTAACCATTTCTCAAATGAGTTATATGTGACATTAGAGGAGACTGATACCTACAATCTAAAAAAAATAAAAATATTTGATCATGTTAAGACCCTTTTAGCCTGCACGAATAAAAGACATTATAATTTTAGGCATATGTTGAATTTGATAATTTTAAAAAAATATAAAATTAATATTAAAAATTTCCAAAAATTACACGACACAAGAAAAATGGGTTCTCTACAAGCATAAAAGTTTTTGGAATGAAATCCCATCGTTAAGACACTCAACACCTGTGCAAACAAAAACATATACCTTATATTTTGTTGGAAAAATAAGATACGATTGTTAGAAAAAAACAAATTTGACCTAGTTATTCACAATGTCTATGAATAAAAATTGTATATTCGGAAATCTAATTCAATTTCCTACATTTCATCTTCTTACACCATATTCAAATTCATTGCAAAAGTACCTTGAATAATCCCCCCAAGTTAACATATTGTTGTTTTTCTAGGTTTGCATTGCCACTAACGCATCATGAGACACCATCATTAGCTTGCACTCACCCATACATGTGTTTTCTGATGTGCTACCACTCGAAGGGGTACCAATAGCAGTTATCGGTTGAGGTAAGATTTGCAATGACTTTATTCGTTGTTGTTTGTCGTGCTCATTAGGTGTTATTTTGTGTTTTTGGTGCAAGAATTATTGACCAGAAGAGCGCGGAAATGTGGTGGGTTCATGGGGTGAAATTTCTATCATTTAGTTATTTGATGTTTGAAGCGTCTAGGGTTTGCACTCTTTGGATGGATTTAAAGCATATAGGATTTAGAGTTTAATTATACAATTGGTGCTACTACTTAAATATATGAATTTCTATAGTTAAATATTGAATGGCTTAAATATCCATGCTCCAAATACTAATAACATTCTAGGTTTTTGATATCAATAAACTATGCAAGATATGAAGAACTTTATCATTCTAGGACTTTGTTCTTAATCGTTGTCTAGATGTCACAGTTTTTAAAACTCAAAGAAAGCCCAAGTTTGTCTAGGGTTTTGTGTGTTTTCGTTATGAATTTCTAGGTTACTAAGGTTAAGGACATCGATGCAATTAGATTCTATAGTGTCACTATACATGTAGTGAAAAGCTTTGGTTTTGATCACTCACTAAATGCCACAAGCTTTAAAATTCAAAGAAAGGCCACGTTTGCCTATAGAGTTTTATTCATTTTGTTTCTATTGTAAATTAAAAGAATTTTCAGGTTATTGAGGTTAAAGATAGTGGAGTTAGATTTTGTAGAATCACTATATTAGATTTTGTAGAATCAAACCAAAACATAAGGTTGAGAAACAACAAACATGAATTTATGCGTTTGAGAAAATCATTAAAAACGAGACGAATGAATAAGTTCAACAACTCTTCAATATACGTTGTGTGCTTTCGAGTCAAACCGATGAGTTGGAGCATAGAAAGGATGATGAATTTAAGTGAAGATTTATGTTCAAACATGAAAAGTGATGAGTTGGAATGTAGAAAGGATGATGAATTTAAGCGAAAATTTATGTTCAAACAATAAAAGTGATAATATTAGGAAAATGTATTTATATTTTTTTATTATTAAAAGTGATAATATTAGGAAAATGTATTTATATTCTTTTATTATTAAAAGTGATAATATTAAGAAAATGTATTATACTTTTACTTTTTATCATAATGTGTTCATAAATTTGTGAAATCGTAGGTTTTTTAATTTTTTAAATTAGTAGATAAGAAACAAGTGTTTGAACTTGCCTGAATGTGTATTTTATTTTATTTTAATTTCATAATGATCACTATTGTATTGTATTGTAGAGTAATGGAACATAAAGATCGTAATCAGTGACTAAATTCGTGTGTGGTAGATTGTTGTTTATAATATGAGATTGTAAACAAATTGTAAAATTGCAAATGATTAGATTATAGAAAGAAAATGTTGGATTTGTAAATGCGGAAACACAAATATCATAATTTAAGCACAAAATTAAAATATAGAGATTTAACGTGGTTTACCCAAACGTCGGGCTGCGTCCACCAAGCAAAAGTATCGGTTTTCTTATTATTCGAATCAAGAAGATTACAGCAGGCTCACACTCTCATCTCACTCACACTCAACCTCTATGGGATACATCAATTTATAGCAATGTACAATAGAAACTGATAATTGAATGCGCTCATAACTAAATTCTAACTTGGTATTATTGGTTACAACCAACGCTGGATTATAGGATCTAAAATCTTAATCCTGGGAATTTGTTGGCACTGTTTAATAATCTCCACCTTGACAACAATTAACCTGATACCTTGCTCCTTCTTTTGTTCATCACCTTTTCTGCAAGCCAAGAGAAGCCAAGCACCATCGTAGCTTCTCTAACAGTACTAGTTTTGTGAACATGTCTGCACAGTTCTCTTTTGTATGCAATTTCTCAAGAGAGACTCCGCCTTCATCAATAACCTGTCTTACAAAATGGCACTTGTTAGGTATATGTTTTGTTTTACTATGGTAGGCTGGATTCTTAGCCAAGTGAATAGCACTCTGACTGTCACAAAGTAACTTTACTTTGTCCTGCATCCTTTCAAACTCACTAAACAAACCTTTCAACCAAACTGCCTCTTTGCAAGCATGTGAAGCAACTACATATTCTGCTTCTGTAGTGGATAAAGAAACAATGTTCTGTAGCTTTGACATCCAACTAATAGCTCCACCTGCAAGAGTAAATACATACCCTGAAGTTGACCTTCTCTTGTCCAAATCACCTGCAAAATCAAAATGAACATATCCACGGACTAACTCACGACCACTGTTATAGGTGATACAATAATCACTTGTGCCCCTCAAATACCGAAGCACCCATTTCATTGTTGCCCAGTGCTCTTTACCTAGATTTGCCATAAACTTGCTGACAACCCCAACTGCATGTGAAATTTATGGCCTTGTACTAACCATCGCATACATTAGACTTCCTATTGCATTAGAATGTGGTATTCGAGACATATATTCCTTTTCTTCGTTTGTACTAGGACATAAAATTGAATAAAACTTAAAATGGGAAGCCAAAGGGACTGAAACTGGTTTCACATTGTTCATACCAAACCTCAAAAGTATCTTCTCAACATACTTATGTTGTGACAACCAAAGCTTACCATTCTTCCTGTCTCTGAATATCTCCATGCCCAAAATCTGCCTTGTTTCTCATAGATCTTTCATATCGAGCGTCCTAGCAATCTAAGTCTTTAACATGTTGATCTCAGTTATGCTTTTGCTTGCTAAAAGCATATCATCAACATACAATACTAAGATAATGAATATGCCATTATTCAATTTCTTAAAGTAGACACAATGATCATACTCACTCCTTGTATAATTCTGGCTCACCATGAAAGAGTCAAATTTCTTGTACCATTGTCTGGGCGACTGCCTCAGACCATACAATGATTTATTGAGCCTACAAAGAAATTTCTTGCTGCGATTCTGAACGAACCCTTTAGGTTGTTCCATGTAAATTTCCTCATCCAAATCTCCACGTAAGAAAGTAGTCTTAACATCTAGTTGCTCCAACTCCAAATCAAGCAATGCAATGTAATGTCCCTTTCCAATTAGGAGCTCTAGAGAGGAGGCTTAATGGTCTAAATTGCTCTGTTAGACTATAGCCAGGGCCAGAAAAGGAGTAAATAGGGTTACTAGAGGTCAATCCAGTCAAAGGTGTTATGTTCGGAAAGTGACATTGAGCTAAAAATGGTTAAAAGCGCTTTTAATTCATTATGAGCTAAAAATAAAATAGATGAGATAAAATTAGAAGTGAACAGTGAATTAAGGTTTCAACAATGAATCAGGGTTTCAGAAATCTATAAGAGAAGAGTCAGTGACCTAATTCATTATTATACAGACTATGACTTGTCATTAAGGAGAGAGGCACATCTCAAGAGAGATAGTTCAGTGGATTTCAGGAGGAAGACACTATTTGGCTGATTTCGGTGTTGAGAGACACACCCTAGTCACTTGGAAGATCACACAGTTCTTCCATCATTCTTCAACACCAGTTATGCAGGGTCCAGCAGCAAGGGCACACTTATCCAGGGTGAGGGTGCAGCTCCTGAGGAGGTTCAGGGAATCAATTTGTCCCATCCATGGAGAGTTCAAAGATTCCCCTCCGACCCAGTTAAGAGGAAGGCAAGGTGCATATTTTGCCTAGTTCCTCATCATATTCCGATGGAGGAATCATCTGGGGTGCATTTTCCAGACTTGGAAGTGCAACACTTTTGGCGGACACATTCGGGGTTCCTGAGCGAGCATCAGATCAGATTCAGGTAAACCCTTCCGACCCATTTCTCAGTAGACCAAGGCGATCATTTTGAGATACATCTCGGTCGATTCCGATGGTGGAATCACTAGGAAGCATTTTTCTAGTGAGAGAGGGGTGCATTCCCCCAGGGGGATCCATCCAGGGTCCAAACCCACCAGCAGAGGGGCTGGTCAGTTACCAAGCCTGTGAGCTAGAGCAGGGCACACCATTTGGGATAGTTTCCAGGCCATTCTGAGAGGTATAGCCGCAAGGTAGAACTTTCCAAACTTCCAGTAGTTACCGTACGAGTTGCTATAGTTCCAGCTCATCCATTGATCCCGCAGTCCTAATCTATTATTGGGTATTATCATTTAGTTTTCTTATTGTATTCCAGCTAAGATCCTTTTGTCTTTTGATCTAGCCAAGTGATTCATTTTATTTATCCGCATTCAGCGTTTGTACTCCGCAGAGATATCATAATATAAACTTTGCAATCCTTTGTCGCATTTGTTATTTGTATGATCATTTATATGTTGTAAACGATTAATCCTACACACACATTAGGAGCATTTCCTAGACTAGCCAAGTCAGGAACATTACAGTGGTATCAGAGCTTTAGTCCTGCCAGCCTGTGACTAAATACGATGAGTGCAGAAGAAGACCCAGAGGGCCGTGAACATGTAGGTGACGAATATGTCACTTACAACAGGCGTAGGGAAAGAAGGTCTAGGCTTGACTTTCCTCCTTTTCCTCCTAGCTCAGAGGAAGATAAAGAGGCAGACAGAGAAGCAAAGAGAAGGGAAGAGCGTGAGGTTGAGAGGGTGTTAGGAGACAGATATGAGTGACCAGATGGCAGTGGTAAGACCCCCATGGAGCTAGAGAAAACTTTCATGCAGGTTATCAACGATATGTTAGCTAGTCAACGGACCATGTCTCAGTCCTTGGCGCAGGTGGTTGATAGATTGGCTAGAGTAAGCACCTCGGACACACAAGCCCCGCATGCAACACATGGGAACTCAGGAGCAGGCAATAGACCCCAGTCACCCACTCGCACATACACCTCTGCGAGTAGGATTCCCAGACCCTTGTTTCCCAATTTCCAGATGGCACCCCTAGTAGCAGCACATCCGTCGATAACACAGAGGCCACCCACTCATGCAGAGGACATAGCAGAGTATCAGAGGGAGTACGCAACATTGGGTTGTGACTTCCATCAGGACATGACCCTAGTCGAATACTGTGGAATCGGACTCAGGAACTGCCCCAGAGAGCCACAGAGAGGAGGACCGCAATAGTAGTAGGGGAATAACATGGATTTCATTCGAAAAGTTGGTAAAATCATCATACCTTCTTTTGACGAATTGTCCAAATGCACTGCCAGAGCTTGGGTACATAAACTAGACACATACTACAAGCTCAATCAGATGACCGAGACAGAGGCCATCAGTTTCACGACCTTGCACTTAGAGGGTGAGGCACATGAGTGGTGGTATCATGGATTGGTGACATTGGGTCACAGTTGCATCACCTCCTATAGGGAGTTCACAGAGAGGCTCATGGACATGTTTGACAAGAGGGATCCCAAGATCCACTTTAGGGATCTAGCCCAGTTGAGACAAACTAGCACAGCAAAGGCATTCATCACGGAGTTTCAGCGGGTAGTCGTGGTAGTGAAGATATATCAGAGCCCAATCTCATCATGCTATTCACAGAGGGACTCACTGAGCCTTTGAGAGGATGGGTGAAGGCATACAGGCCTCCCACCTTGTAGGATGCCATCCTTCGCACTTGAGATTTGGCAGACTCAGTGCCAAAGACTAAAACCTTTTCCAAACCCTTCGTACCCCAGAAGGATTGAGACAGGAAGCCATTCTAGAGAGAATGGAAGGGCAAGGAGAAGTTGGATGATGAGACTAGGTGAGAGCTTATGAGGAAGAAGCTTTACTTCAATTGCAGAGACCCTTGGGTCCCAAGCCATAGGTGCATGGGCAAGGGAGAGATTCACTATATTGAGGTGGTAATAGACAGTGTGGATAGTGAGGAGGAGGAGTAGGACAATGGATCCACTATATCAGAGGAGGAGTCAACACAGGTAGAGGAGTAGCCTCCATGTAGACCACCGACATCGGTAGGAGGCCATCCTCTAGTAGTCCCATAGCTGCCTGAGCAGGTTAACAGAAGAAAACCAACAAAGGGAGGAGTCATAGCGACCCTTTCTGGTGTTCCTAGGTATGATACCCTCTGGATCAGAGGGACTATTCAGGGGCAAAGGGAAATCGCCCTGATAGATGGTGGGGCCACCCACAACTTCATCGATGCTTCACTAGTATCGAGACGGGAACTTCAGACAAAGGATTTTGAGGGGTTTGATGTTGCAGTAGCAAATGGCCACACAGTGGAGTGTCTAGATAGAGTCCCAGACTTGGAGGTAAAGTTAGGAAACTACACAGTGAGAGACACATTTTATGTGGTTGACCTATCTGACACAGATGTGGTGTTGGGAGTCCAGTGGATGATTACCTTGGGAAAAATCACCACCAATTACCAAACCTTGGAGATGGGATTCAGATACCATGATGGGAAGAAGGTTGTTCTAAGAGGTATGTCGACAGGAGCACCCAGGACAGTTTCAGCCAAGAGGATAGAGAGGATATTCATACATGGGGAGGTAGAATATGTCATCGAGTGTTTGATCACCATGTGGAAGGATTCATAGGGTCGACAACAGTATCATACAGAGATCAATAATTTGTTGGGACGACATCAATAGGTTTTTGAGTCGATTCCACCAGGGAGACCACCTGACAGGGGGTTTGAGCACACCATTGAGTTGGAAGAGGGGGCCAAACCGATGATCACCCACCCTATCTTCATCCTAGGAGGTTCAAGGATGAGATAGAGAAGGCAGTCAAGGAATTTCTAGCGATGGGACACATCAGACCGAGCAATAGCCCATTCGCTTCTTCAGTTGTCTTAGTTCTGAAGAGGGATGGCACCATGAGGATGTGCATTGATTACCGAGCCTTGAACAAGAAAACCATCAAGAACCGATATCCTATCCCACATATTGACGAGTTGATGGATGAGATGCATGGAGCAAGTTTCTTCTCAAAGATTGATCTACACTCTGGGTATCACTAGATCAACATCCGAGAGAAGGACATAGAGAAGACAACATTTCATGTCACTTTGGACATTTCGAGTTCCTGGTTATGCCATTTGGTCTAACCAATGCACCCGCTACGTTCCAGTCTTGCATGAATCACATATTCAGGGATTAGTTGAGGAAATCAGTCTTGGTTTTCTTCAATGACATCTTGGTCTACAACAAGACATGGAAGGAGCATATGAGGCACTTGGATGAGGTATTGAGCATCATGAAGGCACATTCATTATATGCCAAAGAGTCCAAGTGTGAGTTCAGTATGACAGAGATGCTTTACTTAGGCCATATCATCAGTGCACATGGGGTACAGGTGCACCAGGAAAATATCAGGGCCATTGTGGACTGGCCAACGCCCAGGAATGTAACAGAGTTGAGGAGCTTCTTCGGGTTGTGAAGCTATTACAGGCGGTTCGTTCGAGGTTTTTCTCAGCTTGAAGAACTGCTGATAGATCTTACCAAGCATGGGGCTTTCATCTAGACCAAGGAATCACATAAATCCTTTGATCATAGGAAGGAAGTCATGAGCACTTGTCCACTGTTGGCATTACCAGACTTCACCTTGCCATTTGTACTAGAGTGTGACGCATCTGGCGAGGGTATCAGGGAAGTTTTGATGCAGGGAGGACACCCCATTGTATTCGAGAGCAGGAAGCTCAGTCAACCCAAGAGGTTGTACTCCATTTATGACAAGGAGATGTTGGCAATCATGCATGTCTTGACCAAATTCAGACAATATTTGGTGGGCATCAAATTCATGGTTAATATAGATCACAACAACTTGAAGTATTTCCTTGAGCAGAAGGACCTCAGTGAACGCCAACATAAATGGGTGACAAAGGTAAAGGCATTCGACTTCGACATAGAGTATGTCAAGGAGAAGAAGAACATTGTGGCTGATGCACTATCCAAGAGACCTGCGGCTTGTTCTTTGATGGAGACTTCAACAGATTGGAAATCCCACTTGTTAGTGGAATATTCCAAGAACAGGTTCGCTTGTGAGGTGATGGATGGACAGATACAAGATGACGGATATAGGGTCATTGAGGATGTCATATTCTACAAGGATAGAGTCTAATTGGTACCAGATACGGGGCTCAAGAAGAAGATCCTCACAACAGTTCATGATTCACCACTAGCAGGCCATCAGGGGTTTTTCAAAACCTACCGACAGATCATGGAGAGGTTCTCATGGAAGGGCCTCAAACAGAATGTTATGAAACACGTCAGTGAGTGTGTGACTTGCCAATAGAACAAGTTAGAGCATGCTCTTCCAGCAGGGCTACTTCAGCCACTCCCCATTCCAGAGAAGAAATGGGAGAGTATATCGATGGACTTCATCACAGGCCTACCCAAGGTCTAGGGTAAGGACTGTATCTATGTAGTGGTCGATAGATTGACCAAGTTTTCTCACTTCTATGCCATACCGATAGAGTACAAGGCAGTTCAGGTAGCCGAGCTATTCTTCAGGGAGGTCTTTAGACTTCATGGGTTGCTGAGGAACATCGTTAGTGACAGGGACAGTCGGTTCATGGGGACATTTTGGAGAGAATTGTTTCTGTTGGTGGGGACAGAGATGACACCCAACACCAGCTATCACCCTCAGAAAGATGGGCAAACCGATATTGTCAACAAGTGGGTTGAATGATATTTGAGGAACTATGTAGGTGGAAAACAGAGAACATGGGTAACGTGGCTACATCTAGGAGAGCATTGCTACAACACCACTTTCCACATGTCCATTGGTATGACACCCTTCCAAGCATTGTATGGATATCATGCTCCCACTTTGGTAGACTTGGTTTTCGGGCAGAGCAGAGTTCCCAAGGCCAAGGATTGGATCATAGAGAGTCAGGAAATTCTCAAGTTGTTGAAAGATAACCTACAAATGACACAGAACCGACAGAAGATGAGTGTGGATAGGCACATGATAGAGTGAAACTTTGAGGTTGGGGATTTGGTTTTCTTCAAACTCCAACCTTACAGACAATCATCTCTAAAGAAGAGTGGGGCCAAGAAGCTCAAGCCCAGATTTTATGGCCCTTATAGGTTCATGAATCGAGTAGGCGAGGTTGCTTATGAGCTAGAGTTTCCAGAGGGGAAAAATATTCATAACGTGTTCCACGTATCTTGCCTCAAAAACGCAGTGGGACAATTAATTAGCACTTTAGAGGAGCTTCCCCCATTGGAGGAGGAGGGACAGTTGTATTTGGTTCCGGAGGAGGTTTTGGATTTCTAGGAGTGGAAACTAAGGAGCAGGGTCATCAGAGAGTGTTTGATCAGATGGAGAGGGCTTCCAGTAGAGGACGCTACTTGGGAAAGCGAGCAGGTTGTGTAGCACCCTGGACTGGTATTGCTTGAGGACAAGCAATTTCGGGAAGGGAGGACTGTAATGTCCCTTTCCAATTAGGAGCTCCAAAGAGGAGGCTTAATGGTCTAAACCGCCTCGTTAGACTATAGTCAGGGCCAGAAAAGGGGTAAACAGGGTTACTAGAGGTCACTCCAGTCAAAGGTGTTATGTTCGAAAAGTGACATTGAGCTAAAAATGGTTAAAATGCTTTTAAGTCATTATGAGCTAAAAATAGAACATATGAGCTAAAATTAGAAGTTAACATTGAATTAAGGTCTCAACAGTGAATTAGGTTTTCAACAGTGAATTAGGGTTTTGGAAAGCTATAAGAGAAGAGTCAACATCCTAATTCATTATTATGCAGATTATGACTTGTCATTGAGGAGAGAGGCGCATCTCAGGAGAGATAGTTCAGTGGATTCCAGGAGGAAGACACCAGTTGGCTGATTTCGGTGTTGAGAGACACACCCTAGCCACCGGGAAGATCACATAGGTCTTCCATCATTCTTCAGCAGCAGTTACGCAGGGTCCAGCAGCAAGGGCACACTTATCCCCGGTGAGGGCATAGCTCCTGAGGAGGTTTAGGGAATCGATTTTTCCCATCCAGGGAGAGTTCAGAGATCCCCCTCTGACCCAGTTGAGAGGAAGGCAAGACGCATCTTTTGTCTAGTTCCTTGTCAGATTTTGACAGAGGAATTATCTGGGGTGCATTTTCCAGACTTGGAAGTGTGACACTTTTGGTAGACACATTCGGGGCTCCCGAACAAGCATCTGATCAGATTCAGGTAAACCCTTTTGACCCATTTCCCAGTAGAACAAGGCGATCATTTTGAGATACATCTCGTCCGATTCTGACGGTGAAATCACTAGGACACATTTTTCCAATGAGAGAGGGGTGCATTTCCCCAGGGGGATCCATCCAGGGTCTAGACCCACCAGCAGAGGGGCCGGTCAGTTACTAGGCCTGTGAGCTAGAGCAGGGCACATCATTTGGGACAGTTTCTAGGCCATTTCAAGAGGTATAGTCGCCAGGGAAAACTTTCCAGACTTCCAACAGTTACCGTACGAGCTGCCATAGTTCCATCTCATCCATTGATCCCGTAGTGCTCATCTATTATCAGGTATTATCATTTAGTTTACTTATTATATTTCGGCTAAGATCCTTTTTTCTTTTGATCTAGCCGAGTGTTTCATTTTATTTAGCCGCATTCGGCCTTTGTACTTCGCAGAGATATCGTAATATAAACTTTGCAGTCCTTTGTCGCATTTGTTATTTGTATGATCATTTATATGCTGTAAACGATTAATCCTACACACACATTAGCAGTGTTTCCTAAACTAGCCAAGTCAGGAACATTACATGCAACTAATGCTAACACAATTCAAATTAAAACAGTCTTTACAACTGGTGAAAAATTCTCATGAAAGTCAATACCTTCTTTCTGAGAATATCCTTTCACAACTAGCCTTGTTTTGTACCTTTCCACCTTATCATCAACATCCTTCTTCAACTTGTAGACCCACTTGCAACCTACAGTTTTTCTGTCTCTTGGAAGTTCTACCAAGTCCCATGTAACATTCCTCTCTAATGCCTTCATTTCATCATTCATCGCTTCTTTCCATTTATCACTGTTAGAACCCTTCATAGCTTCCTGATAGCATGAAGGTTCATCATCATTAGTACTTAAAGAAGCTGATGAAACAAAATCATCATACCTTCTTGGAGGATTTCTAACCCGTGTAGACCTCCTTAGGGAAGTTTGTGGCTCATCCACACTCTGTTGACTATCATCATCAACTATGTCTTCCTCTGTTGCAGGAGACTCTTCATGAACATCTTCTTAAACTTGTTCATGTTCACCCTCATTGGTTTCAAACTGAATCTGTTGATACTTAGGTACTTCTTCCTATTTCATTTGAACATATACATTTGATTTGATGAGAGATGATTCATCAAATATTACATCTCTGTTAATGGTGATCTTGTGGGCAATAGGATCCCACAACCTGTACCAATTAATACCATCACCATATCCAACAAATATAAGCCTTTTTTTTTTTTTGGATCTAATTTAGAACGCTGATGTTTCAAAATTAGAGCATAGGCATCACAACCAAAAACTTTAAGATTAGAATAATTACAAGGGTGACCTGTCCATACCTCTTCAGGAATTTTGCATTCTATTGTTGTTGATGGTGATCGATTCACCAGATAACAAGTTGTAGATACATCTTCTGCCCACAGCTCCTGCTGCAAGTTGGTGTTACTCAGCATACTCCTTGCTCTCTCTAGAAGAGTCTTGTTCATGCGTTCAACAAATCCATTTTTCCGAGGAGTATAGGCAGTGGTTTTATGCCTATCGATCCCAAATTCCTTGCAATAATTCTCAAAATCCATTGACGTAAATTCACCACCATTGTTAGTTCTTAAACATTTAATGGATCTACCAGTGCTCTTTTCCACTAAAGCTCTAAACTGCTTGAAAACTGTAAATACATTAGCCTTACTCTTTAACATGTAGATCCACACCTTCCTAGATAAATCATCTATAAAAGTTACAAAATATGATGATCCTCCATATGAAATAGTAGGGGATGGTCCCCAAACATCAGAATGGATATAGTCAAGAATTCCCTTACTGATATGTCTTCTGGTTTTAAATTTCTGCCTATTCTGTTTTCCATAAATACAGTGCTTGCATAAATCTAACTTTAAAGACTTTAGACTAGGAAGTAACTTGCGATCAATTAATACCTTTAATCCTTGTTTGCTCATATGGTCCAACCGTTGATGCCACAATCGAACAGAATCACCGTCGTTCTCAGATACCGATGTCGCATGATCTGATTCAATCCTCCCTTCTAACAGAAACAGGTTACCAACCTTCTTTGCTTTCATAACCAGTAGGATTCCTTTGTAGACCTTCATAACTCCACCTTGAACAGTACTCTTGTAACCTCCTGTGTCTAAGACTCCCAAAGAGATAAGGTTCTTCCTAAGCTTAGGTACATGTCTCACATCAGTTAGTATTTTAACAGTTCCATCAAACATCTTAATTCGAATGCTACCAATTCCCACAACTTTACATGAGATATCATTTCCCATGTAAACTATTCCATCATCTATAGACTGATAAGTAATAAACCAGTGTCTATGAAGACACATGTGGTTTGAAGCACCAGAATCTAATAACCATTTTTGATCATGTCGTGAACCAATACTAATTGATAAAACTTCATCAGTCATACCTGAACCTGTTGCTAAACCTGTTTCGGTTGCATTTTCTTCCTTCGTCTCCTTTATAGGCTCGTTGTCTCTTCCAACAATCCTTCTTCAAGTGTCCATATTTGCCACAAAACTAACACTTAAGCTTGCTCTTCTTTCCTTTCAACTTTGACCGAGAGAAATCCCTTTGACCGTGTCCTCTTTCGTTAGGTCTACCTTTGATCACCATCGCCTTAGATGTAGAGGTTTCTAGATTGGATTTCTTCCTTGTTTCCTCAGACAGTAAAGCTCCAACAATGCCATCAAACTCAATACTTTCTGTTGAACTGAAACTAATAGAGGTAACAAAGTGATCCCATGATGCAGAAAAAGAACATAATAATGTAATCGCCTTATCTTTAGATTCGAATTTCACTCCCATTCTAGTCAAATGGACTAAAAGAGTATTAAAAGTATTTAAATGATCAGTTATTTTCGTACCTTCCTTCATGCACAAACTGTACAATTGTCTTTTCAGGAAGATCTTGTTCGTCAAGGATTTCGTCATGTACAGGCTTTCCAGCTTTGACCACAAACCGACTGTTGTCTTCTGTGTAACAATGTTGAACAGTACATCGTTGACCAAACACATGCGTATGGCACTCAGTGCTCTCACATCCATCTCATCCTAGTCTTCATCTTTTATGGACGCGGGATGCTTTGCTTTTTCCAAAAACGCCTTCACCACTCCTTGTTGCACGAGCAGATTGTGTATCTTAACCTTCCAGATCTTGAAATTGTTCTTGCCATTGAATTTCTCAATTTCGAACTTAACACTCTGCGTCTTTGCCATTAGAAAAAACATAAAGAACAAACACCACTACTTATAATAACCAAGGATTTATATGAAAAATAACCTTATGTTATGTTTAAAGATTTGAACCCAAAAAACTTAATAGTGAAAAAGTTTTTCAAAAAATATTTAAATTTTTTTTTTTTATTCTTCAATAAAATAAAATATTGGATACCTTTTACCCAACCCAAGAAATGTCAAACTTTGAAAAAATAATATTTTAATATCCATTTATGCATAGTATTCTTACCATACCATTGCATTTAACTATTTGAAAATAAGTATCCACCATTCGACCATACCGTTTATGCATACAATATTTAAAACAAAGCCTTCAATCCTTTCAAACAACAATATGCGCAGATGTTTTAAGGAGTCATGTATCCCCACACCTCTCGATAATACTGGAGTGCGGATATCTTGAAGGGTCATAGCATTGTACCTTATCTCTTTACTGCGACGATTTGAGGTTTTATACGCACCTGTAAATGCAGCTGGACTACGACGATCCGAGGATTTTCAAAGCGTGGTAAGTTTGACTAGTAAGACGTTGCACCCTTCCAAAGGAGGGACCTGCGGCGATGTGAGAATCTCCACACTTCGCGCTACTGTCGCTGTTGTTCCTTCAATTTTTTACGTTATCGACATCCTCTCTTCCAACTAGTTTTGATACCATTTGTTTTTGATACCATTTGTTGGATTTGCAAATGCAGAAACACAAATATCATAATTCAAGCATAGAATTAAAACACAGAGATTTAACTTGGGCTACGTCCACCAAGCAGAGGTATCGGTTGTCTTATTATTCGAATCAAGGAGATTATAACAGGCTCACAGTCTCATCTCACTCACAATGAGCCTCTATGGGCATACATCAATTTATAGCAATGTACATTAGAAACTGATTATTGAATGCGCTCATAACTAAATTTTAACTTGGTATTATTGGTTACAACCAACACTGGATTATAGGATCTGAAATCCTAATCCTGGGAATTTGTTGGCACCATTTAACAACAAATAGTTCATCGTTTATTTCTTCTCTCAACGCCTTTTCATTATGTATGAAAAATGGTGTACCTTATTTTGATAGAGTTTATACTAGCACAATCATACTAGTGTTATATGTCAATTGGGTGTAGCTTGGATGGTTGTGAGGAATGATTTTTTTCCTCCCCACCCAAGTTCAATTCGCATAATGACATGAATAATAACATGAGTATGTTGTAATGACTTCGAACCTATATAAATGTTAAAAATTTATTTATGAAATAAAAGATGAAAAAATTGAAGGTATCCATAATAATAAACTATGATAATAAGTTGGAATTATCTAATGATGTTTAGCATTAAAAGATTACACATCTCCCTCTCCTCATAGTAAAATCATCATACTTAGCCAATGAAATCGATACTAGGCTGGAATTAGCTAATAAAAATGGATGTTGAGAATGAAAATATTACCCATGTCCCTCCACCTCATAGTAAAATCATTATACTTAGCCAATGAAATGGAGATGGAAGTTATGTTTGTTATGCTCCGAATTTAAGGACCTTCGCCGCGGATACAGTTGCTGTGAAATGTTCCGCAACCAGTCGTCTCTGAACTTTGCCAGTGGCGGTTTTCGGGATGGAGTCCGTGATGAATACTCTTTTAGGTATCTTGAAACTCACCAAATTTTGCTTGCATAAACCCCTGATATCTGTTTCAGTTACAGTAGCCCCCTCTTTTGGAACCACCGCCGCGTTGATCTGTCACGAGCCACAACCAGAGGAATCTATTTGGTTATTTAACTCTAAAAAATTTAGACTTATTAGCTAATTCTGAAAAGTAAGTTGAATACGAGTGAATGACCTCTTCTCCGTATTTGTCATCAGGAACTGCAAAAGCAACGGCCTCAGCCACTGCAGGGTGCGTCAGTAACACCGCGTCTACTTCCATCGGTGATATTTTCTCTCCTGTAAAGAAGATCTAAAATGTTAATTCACAAATTTAATAAAAACAATTTCTACTATTATTATCTTACGATACTAGCAACGTGCATTTACCTCCTCTGTTGATGAGTTCCTTAATCCGACCAATGAGGACCAGGTATCCGTCCTTGTCGAGGTAACCAAGGTCCCCTGTGTGAAACCACCCGAACTTAAAGGCAGTTTCATTGGCATCTGGATTGTTTTGGTAACCCTTGGTGACATTCAAACCCCGTATGCAGACCTCACCACTACATCCCGGTTTCTGAACAACGCCGTTGTGATCGAAAATGGCTAAATCCTGCCCTACTGCCTTGCCCACGGCCCCCGGTTTGTGAGCACCGCGATGTGGCAACGGATTCGACGTCATCAAATGAGAAGCCTCTGTCATCGCGTAAGCTTCAAGAACAGGAGCGCCGAAGGCTTGCTCCAGACGTTCCAGTATGGCTGGAGCCAAGGAAGCGCTGCAACTTCTAATGAATCGTAGGTTTGGATACTCGCTCTCAGGCTTTGTGCTGTGTCTCTCCAGCAAAATTTGATGGACGGTGGGCACCGCTGTGTACCAAGTGGCGCCGTAGGTTTTCATGTCGTTCCAGAATGCTGTGGCCGAGAATCGACCCGCCGACTGAAGGACGACGGTTCCGCCGGCGACCATGGAGGAGAGCAACGCCGCTACGAGACCGTGGACATGAAAGAGCGGTAGGACAATGACGGTCAGGTCGGAGGGCGAAAGCTCGTACACTTCTACGATATGCTGCGTAGAAGCGGCCAGATTTAGTTGCGTTAACGGAACTCCCTTGGGCTGGCTGGTGGTGCCTGACGTGTGAAGAAATAGTGCTTTGTCGTCTTCCAGGTTCAGGCCGGTCTCGCTAATCTCCTCGCTGCCTTCGGATGCCACGAAATTCGATCTCGGGTGGAACTCGATGGTTGCATTTCTGTCGGCGTCGAGGCAGAATTGTGATGCAGCCACGGAGAGGCCCAGCTTTATGGCGGCCCTTTCGGCCGATGAATTTCCTTCCGTGGGCACTATCAGCATTTTGGACTTGGAATGCTCTAGATAGAACTCGAATTCATCTTTAGTGTAGGCAGAATTAAGTGGTGTTGCAACTGCTCTGGCCCTTATCACGGCAAGGAACAGTATCACATACTGTGCCAAAGAAACACAACATATTTAACTAATTGAAAGTTAAAACCCGACCTATCATCTCACGAAATAACCTGAAATATCATCTAATAATGACTGTGGCCTTCAACACTAAACAGATTCTCCGGATCGCACAAAAATAAGCAGAATCTGCAGCTGTAATTAGTAATCAACAGATAATAAAGGAGGCAAATATGAGAAAAGAAACCTACATTTGAGGAAATACCCAGGATAAAAGCCATAGAAACAACGTCTAGAAACTTTCTGTAACAAAGTTGTAGGAATATTCATTTAAACCAAGGGAAAACACAGCATGGAACTTTACCTCAATAGAGTTAGGAAAGGTGAGAGCCACCACATCTCCGCTTCCAATCCCGGCTTTTCTTAACTTGGCGACACATCTATTTACAAGCCTTTGCAGCTCCGCGTATGTAACTTCGAATTTCCCCGACACAATGAGAGCCTTGTGTTGGGGAAACTCGTCGCAAGCATTGTTTAGAAGCGCACTCAGAGTCAAGGGACGGACTTCTCCTCTGCTTGCCATTGAATCGGAATAGATAGAGGATCCGACAAAGGTTTATGACTACACGCAATATCAGGCAGACGAAAGAGATAACCCGCTGGATGTAAAAACTCAAGCAACAATTTGGCGAAAGCCCGCCAGTACAAGAAGCAAATATTTCACGGCAGACAAAATAATCGAATCCAAGAGAAGCCCAAACGGATACAAGACTGAGCAATTGATGAAAGTAAAATGGAACGAAAGTAGTTGAGATCAATCGGCAGGTCGCTGCAAAACCATGACAA
>ML817961.1:29566-41660 GCA_009831015.1 Picea engelmannii
TAAAAATGGGAATATCACACAACACATGCCCTTCTCTTAACAAAGCTTTCAATCTCCCACCATCGCCATGCATCCCATGTTCTTCTTCAAGTCTCGTGCCACAAATGTAAAGTTTGTTGTTAGATAAACATAGTCCCCATTTAAATCTCAATTGATAACTGAGCTTACCTCTTGGTAGCTCAGTTATCATCATTTAAATCTCAATTGATGAGCAGCCAACCCAAGTTACAGCGCCAACAAATTTCAGGTCAGTCTCCACACAGATTGGCTTCTTCAGCACCATCTTGTCAAGTGACGTCGTAACTAGTAACAATTGTCGAGTTGTGTTATCATGATTAGAATAGTGCTTGAGAGCTATGGTGTTGGCCAAGACATCTAAATTCTCCAAGAACTTACTGATGTTGATCTCATTGTATGGATATTTGTACATCTCCGGTAGCATATGATCAGGAGAGAAGTTGTAGAGTATGTTGGTGCGGCTCTAGCTTGGTGTTTTGATTTTGGAGTACTCATGCTTGCCATACCTTTTAGAGCTATCCTTTGTGCTAGTTTGATGAAGGGAAATTGTTTTACCTCTTCGTTTGGGATGTTCATCTCTCTTCGGAGATGCTTTGCATTATTTTAAAATGCTTTTCAACCTTTTAAAATGCTTTTCCATGGTTGAAAGGTTGTACCTTTCTTAATTCTGAATTGCATTTATTTTCACTATCATGAAGTGGTGTGCCATCTCCTTGCATGGTTTGTTTTTGTAATGGCTTGGGATCTTCTCTTGAAGATTTTCTTGCTTCAAATGTCTTGGAGCATTCTCCAACTTCTTTATTGCCACTAACATGTCACAAACCTGCATAAAGAGGTTTGTCCTCAACCTATATGGGATTAGTTATTCTTTGGTAATTGATGTCATGGCATTTTCCATCAAATCTGATCTTGGTTAGTGACTTACAGCCAATACCCCGAGTATGCTTCTCAAATGCAACAAAAGAAGCATCTACATCTTGATGGAAAGAACATGTTGAATTAATTACAGTGCATACTTCAATCATGGTTTGAACATTGGCAGTGGAGGATGATCTCCTTGACATGGTAGGCTCTTCTTTCTCCTCCACTTCTTCACCATTTTGGAACTTTTCCAAAATCTCATCCTTGGCTTGCAACTCAAGTTTAAATTCTTAGATGATTCCCATGAATAATTCGCCATGAGATAATAATTTTTCTTGCAGCTCTTACTTCTTATCCTTAGAAAACTGCAATCTACTTCCCAATTCAGAATTTTCCTCCTGAATCTATTGATTTATCTCGTTAATCTCTTAAAGTATTTCTCTCTTCAAAGCTTTTCCAATGTTTTTCCTTTTGCAACCAATAAACGTTCACTTCCAAACTGCAAATGCAATAAATGGAATCTAGTCTAATAAAAAACAGAAAAATGTTAACACCCTTTAAACAACATATTTTGATACCAACTTGATCTGAAAATGGGCATTTTAAAAAATGACTCAGTTTTTCTCCATTCCAAATACTTATTAGATTTCTCACTTTTCCATTCTTCACAAGAAAATTTTCAATATAATATTTAAAAAAAAAAATTAAAGCAATTAAGCACATAAAAACAATATGCAAAACAAATTGTTAATGGAGTTCACCCTTGTGGGCTGCATTTAAAACAAAAATTAAAACAATCAAGCACATAAAAACAATATACAAAACATATTGTTAATGGAGTTCACCCTTGTGGGCTACATCTCCTAGTCTGCATCAAGCAACGAACCATTTGTTCTTTCTTCTCCCAAATAGGGATTTTTTATCTCCTTTACAAAGGGATAACAATCCACAAGCAAGCCTAAAACTTGTCAATTCTCCTTTCCAAAGGGTTATGAATTCACAAGAAAGCCTACAACTTCCATACTCTCCTTCAAAGAATTTATGAATTCTCTTTTCTTCCCCAATAATGATCTCTCAATTCAAGCCTACAACTTTCTTAAATAAGTCATTATTGTTGAGAACCACCTCAACATGTCAAGGAAGGAATATCTCTCAAGAACCCATAAATTAGGATTTAGGTGCAAATGAAGAGGTTGGTTTGAAAAAATATCTCAACCATCTCCACGAAGATCTAACTTTGCCTTGAAACTAGAAAACTGAAATGTTACATAGCTGTCACACCAATAAACTTCCTATTATAACAAAAAATACAATAATACATAAGCACCTAAACTCGAAATATTTATTAATCATTTCATTTTTCCTTTTCCCCCAAAACTTCAAAGAACCCTTTTGAGCTTTTCATTGTGTGGATAATCTTAGTAGAAATGAAAACCACTTTAATGTGAAGATCCTCTCGAATCAAAAGTACATGTTTTTTTTCATGTATATTAATGGGCATATGGAGCATTTTATTTAAAACAAAATAAAACATTTTTTCTCTAACGTTATCATAAAAAATCTCAACTTAGTGTCTCATACATTTTCAACATATAAAATTTTATTTAAACATAGTCGGTTTTTTCTTAAGATTTAACATATGAAAATCTTTTGTCACTATTCTATATCACTATAGCTCTTTAACCTTGGGACAAGGCCCATTGTTTCCTAGTAATTAAAAATATGCTATGATATCAATAATTTTATGAGACAAGATCTTTGCAATGATCCTCTAAATCATACTATAGAGACATATTATACAAAGATCATATGACAGTGCTTAAGGTTGTCTTGTTCTTCCTTTAAAAACTAATGTTGTAAATTTAACTTTAATAAATAAATAAATTGTTTCCATTTCCTATACTTTCATTATCATTTCCTTAAAAAAAAAAAAAAAATTTATTAAATTGTTTCCATTTCCTAAACTTTCATTATCATTTCTTTAAAATTAAAAAAATTGATCAATATTATCTACCACATACTTATCAAATAAGGAGATTATCCACAAGTCATTTCCGCTTTTTTTTTTTTGTTCTTATTTTATTAATGTTAAAGGAAACTCTACAGTATGATTTAGTTGTTCCTTTAAATTATAAATAACAAGTTAATTCAAATTAGGACATTTATCCACAAGTCATTTCGACTTTTTTCTTATTTTATTGATGTTGAAACTCTACAATATGGTTTAGTTAATCCTTTGTTTGAAAAGTAATATTATAAAAGTTAAGGATAATTTTCCAAATACCATCCTCATAATATTTTATCATTACACTTGTAATCACGTTTTAGATTATAAATTACATATGTAAGATTTTTTCTCTTTTCATTATAACATTACTTTTTTCTCTTTTCATTATAACTTTACAAAGAAACATTACAAAACTATGAAAAAAATTAAATATTGTGTTATTTTATGTTTTACATATTATTAAAAAAAATATTCTTTAAATATTTTATATTACAAATTTTATTATTTTTTCTCACGGAAAAAAGCATTTTTTTTTCATTATAACATTACAAAGTATAAAAAAATTAAATATTGTATTATTTTATGTTTTACATATTATTAAAAAAATATTCTTAAAATATTTTTATATTACAAAATTTAATATTTTTTCCCACCTAAAAAAGCCTTTATATTTATAGAGATATACATGTTACATTCTTTCAAAACAACCTATACAGGCTTACTATTCTTCGCTATCATAACCTATACCTCTTCCTATTATATATGTTGTCTTACAAAAACTTTACAAAAAGAATATTGTCTTCTCTTGTTTAATCATAACCAACAAACATTGTCACATCCATGGCTTTAGTTTCAATGCCATCAAAGTACTAGTAGTACCTGAATGCACCTTTTTGCAATTGTAAAGCTTCTTTGGAAAGCTCTTGTGCCTTGGTATTGAGTTGTCTCAGAATGTGATGAAAAGAAAACCATTTAAAGGATTGGAAAGAAAGTCGTATCTCTCTCATAACTCTGGCCAAATTAGTGTTTTGGATAGAGATTTTTCCTTGGCCCCAATCAAACCAATTTGGATTCGCTCAATACCTGAAGCTTCCTGATGTCCTTTCTTTTTTCTATCTCTAGAAGGGTCAATAAAGAAATGAGCTCAGCTTTGTTATTTGTTCCATGGCACAACCCCCCCCCCCTTCTCTCCTGGGGACTACACAACCACCCAGTCTTGGATCTTTAAATTCCTGAGTCAGATTCACTCTTTGGGTCCCCGCGGGCACCCAAAATTGCTATACAGAAGCCCCTGTTCTCCCCAAGTGACCGCGAGTTATGATCTTGGATCTATCCCTTCACAACTTCGGGCTTCAGGGATACCATGATCTCTTGCTCCGAGAATTTCTGAAGTGTTCTTCACTGAGCTCTGGTCCTCGCGCTACGTGCCTCCTTTAACTATGATGGCCCAACAATAATTTAGGTTTCACGACTTCACGAAACTCCCGCTCACCTTGCATACAATCCTTCAGACTCCTAACTTCGAGATTTCCCAATCTGTCGTCACGTGTCCTCTACATGGCCAATGGTGGTGATTACTTCACGACTCCATGAGTTCGTGACCTTGCGCTTACAACACCTCCAGAATCTCGAACTACGAAGTTCCAAACTCCTTATGATCAAATTACGTCCAGTTCTTCTGGATCTGGCGATCTGGAACTATCCGCTTTCTCCCTCCTGAACTTAACTTCATTACACTCTCTTCGACACTTAGTCGAAGTCTTTACCTGCGCACACCTTGCAACAGGTTCTCTTCCACACTCAAGTCCTATGTGGATTATTTCACACTCTTTGCAACTATTCTCCAACATCTTCTCTCTTCTGTGACTAAAATCACACTATTCCTCCTGATCTTTAGATTCTAAAAAATCTGTCGTGCACTCCTTTCCGACATCTATGAACTCCTTGCATACATAAGTTCGCGCTATCTCTTCTAATCTTAAGAGTAGAACAAACTTTGTCAACATACTCCTTGTAGACACTATGCACTCCTTTCACTCGCTCGTAGAAGAGAAACAACTGAATTCATTCACCCTTCACAGTGACTCATACATTCAACAATGTAAATGCATGGATTTATACGAGAATAAGAAATAACAGAGAATAAAATAGAATATAAAGTATACCATTCATTCATTCAGATAGATGCATCAACACCACACATTTGGGACAATATTTCTCTGTTATATTCATTCAATTGAAAATTACATTCATACATACATTACTTCTCTATAGCTCTCAACTCTTTTCTACAATGGCAATATACACACTAGATTCAACAACCTTCTCTCAGAAATATTACAAAGCTTATACAAAGGGACTCTTCAAGTTCTTCCTTCCAAATACTCTAAGCTATCCTATCGAAAATAAAACATTTCAACTACTAAACATTTATTACAATAAATATTTAAGTCAGACAGATAAGAGTGAACGCTCCAGATCTGTATTGCAATCCTTCACTTTAAAGAAAAATGAATTCCCTCATCAATCTTATGTGATGGCTCAACCTCCGATCATTAAATACGTTCATAGATCAAAATATTTGTTAGATATTGCATTGATACACTAACTTTGGAATTCAAACTATTTCAAAATACGCACTAGTGCACCTAGTTGTCTTATGCTTGTGCTTTGCTAGCGGCGATCCTGCATCATTCCACCTCCTTGAGCACATCTGATATAAATGTAATGATTTTGATTAATATATAAGACAAATACAACTCCACATGAAGGTGGATATCCTTGACTAGCTATGTCAAAGTATCCCCACAGGATTTCATAATCCACAGAAGGAACAATTGGGCTGCACAACTTTTGACCTTTTGGTTCTTCTTTAAATTCAGTTGTCTGGCTGAGAATTAGAGCCGCTGTAATTTCAGGTGACAACCATTTGTCTTTAAAAATAGTATAATTGTGATCCCACCAAATGTTTGAGATCATTAAGCTTGGCAGCGATGAATAAAGATTCATGGATCTATTTTGGACCCATATCTTATAACATTCTTTAATATTATCCTTGTTCCAGTATGTCCTAGCTTTCAACTTGTTCTTAACAATCTTCACTACCTGACCTACATATGGACATGCTACAAATAGGTGAGATATGATTCATCATTAGACTTGTAGAGGGAACATTGATTTGGGCCACACCATCCCCTTTTTATTCCATTGTCCCATGTCAAGAGTCTATTATTCAAGGCAATCCAGAGAGTGATTTTACATCTTAGAGGGGTTTTAAATGTCCATAACAATTTCCACCACCATTTAGGTTGAAAATTTTTTCTTTATTACTGCCATGATTTATAACCTATTTTCATTGTAAATGAGCCATCTTTTTTGTTGAGAGACCTGCACAGAGATTCTTCCGACTCTTTGTCTAGAATTATGTAATTTTCACAAAGTCAGGATATTAAAGAATCACATTCCTCATACAAATCTAAAGGGAGACCTAAACAAGCGGCATGTCTCCACTCAACATGCCCATGTCGTTGGGGTCCCCTAAATGAACATCATGAAGATGGAATATGTTTTGGTTTCTTAGGAATTGGATAAGGGTATCTGAAAGCATGTAGTTGTTCCTATCCCCTAGCTAGGGGTCCTCCCACACTCTCACGCTCTGTCCATTGTCGATTTTCCAAGCTATCAAATTTCTCACTAATGGAAAATATTCCACCATAGCCTTCCAAACAATTGATCCCTTGGAATATTTTACCGACATCGAGAACCAATCTACAATAGAAAGGATATTGAAGTATTTAGAGTTCATTACTCTAGACTAGAGAGAATTTGCCTCCGTTAAACACCATAGGTTCTGACCTGATAGCACCTGTGCAAAGGGACGAATATCCTTAAGTCCCTATCCCCTAAGATATTTTGGAATAAAATGGAGGGAAATTTGACTAAGTGGATTCCTCCAGGAAAATTATGGCCTACCTAAAGATATCTACAATTCATCCTTCTAATTTTCTCTAAAACACCTTTTGGGACAACTATGATGGATTTCTAGTAGAAGGAATACTTTCCAAGACAGATTTAAGTATAATGCATCGACCTCCTTGGGATAACATTCTAAAAACCCATATAGAAATCCTTGATTCTACTTTACGAATAAGCCAATCCTAATCTGCCTTTCTGTAGGGATTGAGTTTGAGAAAGAAAACCAACTATTTTACCCCTTCTTCAAGGCTTTTCTTTTGAGCTGAGAGGAAATTAAGAAAATAATTCTCTTCAGCTTTAGAGCATTTGTTAATCATAATGCATGACTTCTCTAAATTGATCAACATCCTCGTTGCCCTATAATATAGTTCAGGAATTCTTTTGAGAGTTGACACATTACTTAAGGAGCCAAACACACTACAGAGAACATTAACTACAAACAACAAGTGAGTAATTGTCTCCAATTCGGACACTTTGATTCCTTTCAATGAGCCATTGGAAATGACGTCCTTCATCATTTTTCTTAAGGCTTCAATAGTAACAAGAAATAGGAAAGGGGACAGGGGACTGTTGCATTATGTTGTCATTGATTTCAAAGGATTGATGTCAAAGGGTTAATGTATTGTCATAGTAACTTCATTGATGTATTGATTGTTGGACTATGTTTTCATGGATGTAATTGATTTCTGAGGAATAATATCATGAGGTTTCATGAGGTGTCATAGTGATGTATTGTCATGGATTGATGTACGGACATGATGATGTAAAGGTTGGTCATTGTTGCCTTGTCATGGATGATAGGAAGTACCAAATGGATGAACTCCAAAGCGGTCCCCTTATGGTGAAATACCTCATGGAAAGACGCTTTGTGAAGTCCAAATGGTTAAGTGGTTTATTCATCCTGTGATCTGGGAGGATCTCCACACATGGGAAGGAATTTTACTTTGCTCGCCATGTTGAGTCTAAATTGGTGATGAAGTGGTGAAAGGGTGAACTTATGTGTTTATGAGTTTTATTTTCTCATGCATTTTATTAATGCTTTGTGAGAAAAAATGGCTGATGCATTTCTTTTATTCTTTTATGATATGCACATGCATTTAATTATGATTTATGAGCTTTTTGAAAAACTCATATATTATTATTCACTTTTTATGTAAAATGATTAATACTTGTGAGGGAAATTAGACTCACGTATTTATCATTAAATTATAATTTTGGAAATTGGTTTTTATGTGAGAAACCACCTCACACCAATTTGTCATTATTATCAATTATAGGTTGAGAGACTCAAGGGCGTGGAGGAAGAGTCCTGGGTGGTTTTGAGACTTTTACCATTATGTGGTTGAAGATATTTTGAGATCCTACATTTATGGATCTTATTTTTCCTCTTTTGTAATTAGATCCTATTATTGTGGATCTAGGAATTAATGCTCTTTTTAAAGAGTGAGTGAGGAAAAACTATAAAATTCCTTATGTGAGCCCTATGTAAAGGGGAGAGTAATGAGGAATTAATGAGGGGATTTAGAGAGCCATATTGATACTACTCCTAAGCATTGAGAGACTTAATCATGTTAGGAATTGATACYACTCCTAAGCATTGAGAGACTTAATCATGTTAGGAATTATCCTTCTTGATGTATGGAGAGATATGAGTGTGAATAGTCTTCTTGAATCCTCATTGAAGGAAAAAGAATCTCTTATGTAATGACTTATGAGAAGGTCCCAATATATTTTGAAGAAGAAATGAAAGAGATCTATATTCCAATTGACGCAGGTCCGGAGACGTAGCCCAGGAGGGGCGAACTCCGTTACCAACATCGATTGTCTCTCTCTTGTCCTTTTGCTTATTCCATTTTGAGTTCATTTGTGTTATGTATTATGGATTAAGAACATAGTTAATAATTAAATCATAGTCCCTTTAATCCTTATGAAAATAGTTCGTCATAAATGATTCTCGATTGAAAACTTGTGTAAAGTAAGTACTCACCCATTTTCAGATCAAGTGGTATCAGAGTAGGTTGATTGCTTTGCAGGATGGGAAAAGGAGCGAAGCAAGCATAAAGACTTCAAGAATTAGAAGAGATAAATAACAACATTCAAGATGAAAATGCAAAGTTGAGAAGACTTTTGCAGGTTGCAGAAGAAGAGAAGCAAGAGCTTCAAGAGAGACCTCAGCTTCATGAAGAAGTCCTCAATGGAATTATTGAAGAATTTCAACTCGAATTGCAAACCAAGGATGATCTCTTGGGTAAATTGAAGCATGGTGAACGAATGGAAGACAAAGAGCCTTGTATCGTGGATGCACAAACTCAAATTGAGGTATATGATGTTACTTCATGTTCAATTTATTCTCAGTATGAAACTAACATGGGCATGAAGATCCTCATGAAGATGGGATACATAGGAGGTGGACTTGGCATTCATATCCAAGGAGTCACTCAACCATTAGAGGTGGTACAAAGACCACTATTTGTAGGTTTGGTATATGGTCAAGAGGATATTGGAGAGTGCTCAGAGTTCACTGAAGGAAGAGAAACTTCAAAAACCATTTCTACATCATTGGATTCCAAGAGAGGAGTCAAATCTTCTAGTTCTAGTCCTCGTCAAGTCTACATCAAGGAAAATTCAGAAAGGTATGAAATTCATTCAAATTATTTTCTTGAATGTAAGAAAAATGATTTATGCATTACATCTTCTAATCATGATGTAGCCAATTATCAAACGAAGAAGGTTTTGGTTAAGAAGATATATGTGTCCACGGGAAGTGAGACAAATTAAAAATCACACCTTCCAAGTCATCCTATCAGGAAGTTGAAGGAATTTTTTCAATTATTGCAACATTAGTGGCCATTGGGAGAAGAAATGTTGGAATATCCACCCACACTTACATTGTAATTCAAGGAAGAAACCTGCTCTAGCACTCACCAAGAAAGAGGCTGCGAAAGAGCTTGTTATAAATGTTCCTGCACCCGTCCTTGAAGAAATATAGTTGTAGAAAGAAGGCACCTCCGATTGGTTGTGTAAGAAGTGGTTATCATTTCTACAAAATTGAAGTATTTATGTTACTTAACATGTTTTGCAATAGAGAAAAACACAGCTGAAACTTAGACGATGCTATGGCTCTTCTTAATCGGTCACTATGTATATAGTATCTCAATAAATATGCTGCAAATGTTGACATTGCCATCGCAAAAGAGTATGTTTGAGAAATTGGAAAATTGCACTAAAATAAAATGATGAATTCCTTTTCCCAATTATTCGGGTAGCAATGTAAACGAGTAATAGAGTGTTGAAGGTTTCGTAAATTTCAAACCAAAATCGAGGATGATGTGGTCATGAACAATTCTATGGTAAAAATGATTCCATGAAGGATGAGACTTAGTGAGCCTGAGCTAAAAAAATCCGTAGTTGCAAAGATACCTGCGATTTATCTTCACACAAACCAGATCGATACCAGGTTTGGTTCTGTTCGAGATTCAGGTTTCCCTCTTTAGTGCCATGATTGCAGCCATCATCTTGATCATTGAAGGAGGTTTTGACATTGCAAAACCTTACTCTTGATAAATTGTGAAGCAAGAAATGCAGAGAGAAAAGAACAGAGTAGAAAACTGTATTCAGTATATTGAGAATGTAAGAAGAAAGTACAATGAGAAGAGTTAATGAAGAACTGCTATGCAAAGGGAAAATAGCTGAGCTAAATAGGCTCAAGCAAATTAAGAAAAGAAAGTACAGCTGGCAGGACAGCTGGTAATGTACAGTGAGCTTGTTGAGGTTACATTATATTTAACAGCTCCATCAATTGCAAAACACAAAGTTGAGAGTAGCAGTGCGATCCAAATGCCGAGGATCTATAAAATTCTCTTTCCACTTTGCAGTCGGTTGTTGATATATGACGCACATCAATGAAATTATCGCCCTCCAAATATGGTTCTAATGGGTTTATCTCCTGACGAGATCTGTGAACATAGAGAAGGGGAAAACCATTTGGTGAAAAGTGTGAGAAGGATGCCCATATACGAGATTATATTCAGCAGATGGTGAACAGGATACTTTGGATTCTAGCTGGGTATGGTGGTTGTGGAATTTGTGTTGGCACAATCGTTGGTCCACAATTGGTAGAATCTGCATTATTTTCTCAACTACCGAAATTCCTTCACATTTGACAAGATGAGCATTTGTGAGAAGAGATTCTACCGAGGAATACACCTGTCTCGTGAGCTTGTTTGGATTCAATTCCAACAAAAAAAAATGCAACGACTTCATCACGATGGAGTAATCTCGACGAGTAGCGTATATTTTTCATATAAAGCTTCAGAGACTCGAATCCCTGAAAATGATTTTCTTAATCTCCATGAGTTGTACAGCGGTGAAGCATACGAAGCTACTGACAATTGCGTCTAGTCTCGATCGCTCCTTGAAATTACAGAAAATGTGAACGTGTTTAAACTCAAGATGTTAGTATTCAACGCAGAGTGGATACCGAATGGTTCCTCATCTGCGCTCTTCAGAGTTATTGTTTTTCATTATCTTTTGGAAGAAATATTAAGAAGATCGGGTGCTATTGATCCTTCCTTCGACCACAACGAACGGAGCATCCTCGCAACAGGTCATGCCCATGAATCTAGCTCGGGATCCAAAAGAATTACGTTGTGATATGAAAATCTGTAAAAGAACCAAAGTGGAGATTCGAACCGTCGACAATCCCAAATTTCCATGTGGAAAGAAGGGTCTATCTTTTGCAATTGTCATTCATTGGCACAGAATTCAGCAGACAAGAAAATTGTAAATAATTTCCACGAATTCACATGCGATACAATCTGGAAAACGTTTTATCTACAAATTCATCGCCATTATGATCTGCAACGGTCTGCCATTCTGTATAAATCATATCTAAGAATGACATGTTCAGCTACTGATTGACTTCCCCCAATCAATGTGGAGAAATTCTCTCAAAGTTAGTGGCAACACAGGGATCATCTGCAACGGTGATGCTTATATGATTTGCAACTACGACCTCTCTGGCAAATGAATTCGTGAGAAGATCTACATATCGTTTTTTTCTTCAACAATTGGCAGCGGACATACAACCCAGTTGATTTCAAAATCTGAGTGTTTTCACTTCAGGGGGTTGCAAATTCCTATCTCGTGGGTCTGTTTGAAATTATGTTCCATTGATGCGAAGATGGTAACTATAATTCCCAAAGACATTCCTCTTGCAAGGTGTATTCATAC
>ML817962.1:0-10990 GCA_009831015.1 Picea engelmannii
ACCATGTCCATCACGATTTGCAAACATTTATTAACAATATACCTAAGCTACCAAATAAGCATTTTTTTAATTACGTGTTGTATAAAGTTTAAACGCAGGTGTCTAGAACCTAGTTGTATTTATATAGATATGCTTGTCTAGCAATTAGATATACAGTCGTTTGACATGCCCAAAGACTGCAGCCTGAAATTGTTGCATAAAACATTATGAAGATGTAGTTCTCTCTCTGACACGTGGGCTTTGCACCACTATGATTTAGTGCAGCGTTTTTCCTGAAATTTTTGTACAGCTTTCTCCTTGATAAGATACGAAAGGGACGGGTTTTCCTGCAAGATTCATTGCCAGTACAAAATTGGTTGGGAAATTGTTTTAATTAGGATAACTTAAGGAATTCAACCTCGACTGTTGTAGTTAACTTCATCCAACAAAGTTCAAGCAATATTTTTATTTATATACCAGATTGCTCGTCTATTCTGTCTTGCACCTAAAATGCTGTTGTCACATTGTGACAAGTTCTTTATCTCAACGTCACTGTTGCGGGCAACTAAACAATTTTTATCTCAAGCGTGTCATGCAACAAAAAAAAAAATTGTTTGGAGGTTGGTTAGCTCAATCAGTTCAAACGGAGTGCTTCAAGGCAGAGTTCGCCTTGAGGTCTTGCTAAGGTTTAAGTCCCAGTCAGTCCTGCTGGGTTACCAGCTGCTATTGTGGCTGGCGGTTGGGTTGCCCTCCATCTGGATATTCTGGAGAATAAGGAGGGATCCCATTAGCTTTTCTTTGGTAAAAAAAAAACAGCTTAAGGTCAGAGTTTGCACTATATAACATGCACTCCTTCAGCGTAGGTGCAGGTCTAAGGGGTTCAATTCGGCCAAATTGGCTTGGGACTAGAACCTGACCTCATCCCTTTTTGACATGCCATTTAGACAGGTAGACCACAATGAGAGCGAACCCCGAAAGGCATCTTCCTATTCCATCAACCTCAGCAATGAGCCAAGGTCTGTTGGCAAAATATGTTGTTTTTTAAATAATTTCATCAAAAAAAGCTTTATGCGATATCATACTTTGCAAATTGAAAATGATTTCCCAGATCTTCAGATGTGCCTCCTAATAGAATGACCAATTAAATAACACGTTACAATCAATGTCTGGATGCAACATGTGGGCCATTGCAATGCTTGCCATTAAATTAGTGGTTTGGAACTTTAGTTCCTAAATTATGCAAAAGACTTCAGAGATGCAAACGTGTTGTGATATTTAAGGGCGATTGAGAGCACACCAGATATATGGTTTTAAGTACCAATAAAAATTATAAAAATAGGACATGCAGATTAAAATTACTTTGATGTGCAAACTAAGACCTTTCATATTTCAAGCTCAGAGGTATTCAATTCAAAATGTCAAACATTTCTTAATTAGAGTCAACCACTCTATCCTTCAGTGCTTTATATCCAAAGAAAGTAATGCTAATACAAGAAGCCTACTTGTGGAATAAGTATCAATTCCAATCCGGCTTGTTTGGCAGCTGTTTGCTCTACCAGTAGCTCACTGGGTGAAACTGTCAACGAGTTTATAGAGATATAAGGTCATTTCCAAAACTAGAAATCGGGAATTAAGCAGAGTTTTAAATTGATGCTATATAACACCCTCGTGAAAGACTTATTGAGTTTCGGTATGCATCACTACAATATACCATAACTATACCAACGATGTGCTAGAATCATGATGTCTCATCAACCTTGAAACTTTCATGTCAAAACTTTAAAGTTTTGATTTTTAGACACTTCATTGCTACACTTCTTTAGCCTCCTTTTTAGAATAACCCCCGTCTAGCATTAACATTTATACAGCATGCTAATTGAGGTTAGAGTACATTCATATCTCTCGGCCACAAAGATTGTCTGGTATGACAAGCAACCGTAAAATAGGAAAAAATGAAATGAATAAAATAAATTCCTCCTTCATAAAATGTATACAAAAAAGCAATGATTCTTTGGGCCAGGAAAAATGTAAAATTACTTTACAACAATGAAATTACATGGGAGGGTAAAAGTAAGAACTTAAAGAAAAGCAAAGAAACAGCAATCCTCCCACAGTAGCAACAGTCCTTTGTGAGATTTTTGATGCCAACATACTTCCCCCAATGACTGCCACTGAAGTGCATACCGTGTGACCTAGTGTTGCACCCACAGCAACTCCGAGTGCGTTCTTATGGGTTGCCAGCTGAAGAACAATGAATCCTCAAAATAAGTCAAAAGTGCCATGTGCAACTTAAAGGAATGGATTGATGTCCATAAAATAAGTGTAAGTTTTACTCTAATAGGTTTTGTATGATTTCTGCCAGTACTACTTTCAACATTAATCTTATTCTGTGTGTTGAATATATCAAGATAAATAAGAAGAACAAAAATCTGCAGAGGGTCAGAGAACAAAGAGAAAAGTAATAATGAATGTACAAAATCATAAATATAACACTCGACATGGTCCTTACAAAAGAAACACATAATAGTACAAAAATTGAACTGGCACATGATCTTGGTGCAAGGAGCCTCAATGGTTTGAAGAAACCCTTGTTGCCACTATTAAACAAAATACTTGAAATTTCAGAAAATGAAATGGAAGAAATTACAGATAAACAGGCACATCTTCCCTCTCATTATAACTGTCCAAAATGGTACAATAATTCACATTGACATATTAATGTTTCATGATGAGTGACTAAAAATTGAAGACATAAACAAGTTGGAAATTGACAAAACTAATCATGTAGTATGAAAAGCTATCAAAAAGGGAAAATGCACAGACAAAGTGCAAGTGATTTCCTCAGAGATGTAGCTTAACAAGCACAGGTTGGGATATAATCAAAAACCACCTAAACATCCTGAATAGACCAACAGAAGTTTAAATTTATGCAGAGAAAGCTGGAGAGTATCGTAAACACCAATTCATGGGAAGACCCTCTGAGATTGAAGAAATGCCTCAAGGTGAAATCTTACCGAGAAAGAAGGGTCAACCAAGAAACTTTTAAAGGAACTTAAACCAGAATCATGGATACATAATTTTTTCTAAAACATGGGATACTATAAAGAAAGTAATGTCTAAGCTTATAATAGTTATATATGCATCACATTGAAAGCTTGAAACCCTTGCAACAAGAGAGCAAATCCAGCAAGCACAACAGGCTGAGCTCTCAATCGAACTTGGAACAGTTACATTAGACCCAACCCACAATAAAGATGGAACTTTTATTTTCACAAGGAAATATAACCTGAAATAAACAGAGAAACTAGCTATATCAAAATAAAGTTAAAAACTACTTTAACACAACAGAATTTATAGAGAATCATGGTGCATAAAATTGACTGCTAACTACGATGTATAAATGAACCATGCCAGAGCATCCCCTTGCAATGTGAACAGGATTGTCAAATTTGAAAACGAGGGGACTGGAAAGATGAGTGGAGCTATTCTAAAATGAGTAGACATTCCAAACACTTAAACATGCTTCCTAGAGGAAAGATGGAACTCATATTCTTATTCTTATTCCAGAACTTAGAAGCCAATGTAATAGAAAAGGTATGCCAGGTATTAAAAAAATCCACAGGAAATCTTTCTAACAGGTGAAAAAGTTCAAGTAAATGGCAGATACCAAAAGAATTGAACAAATGATTTATACACACAAAAGGCATCTTATGAAAAATGAACTAAGAATATCTTCAAGTCAGTGACAAAGAGGATCTAACAGTCTGGATGTCTTCAACTAGAGGACATTTACCCATAGAGTTTAGGAGGGCATATACCTATAGAGTTTAAGTTTGTCTAAATAATTTTATATTTCTAATGACGGAATCTTGAATTTGTTTCATATCATAAGATTATGGGGAAACAGGAACTAAAATAAGCATGACTTCAAAAAATAACATGTCTTGCCATTTATTTACCAAGTGTGAAGGGGTGCAGGTCAATAAGTTGGGAAGGTAAAATAGTTGTCAAGTAAAAATAATTCTTTGTATGCTCGATACTGGCCTTGCAGAACTTTAAGAGAACGAACAAACAAAGCAATCAAGAGAGAGCTGTCTCACCGCAATTGTTGCTATTTGGCTACGATCTCCCCACTCAGCCAAAAATGTCAGAATAAATGACTGCACCACAATAAATCACAAATTATCACAAGTTGCAAATAAATAAAATCCCATTAAAGCACAGTAAACATTGTTATTGATCTTATGAGAAAAAGGCATTTTACATAGAAATGAGCATATACTTCAACAATTTCAATATTTAAAATGGTTTCATTAGAAATTAAGGCCTCCAATGAAAAAAAAAAAACTTTTAAGGCCCATGTTGCTCAGCTGATATCAATAATATCCATCCATTCATCTGGGACAGCCTTTAAAGAACTGAACAATAAAACATCATTTAAATATGGAAAATGATATGCATACCTCCAAAAAGATTGGTGTACAAAACCTTGAAAAAAATCGGCGAAATGTTGTTTTTCCCGCTCCATTTTCCAGTTTTTCTTCCACCTTACATATTTTTGGAAATAGAAAGATTATAACAATACATGCATGGTAACTGCAACTATGTGGTTTTATGTGAATAACAAATATTACATTGAGAAAATAAAGGTAGATTCTAAAAATAGTAAACCAGGATTCAGTAGACAAAGGTAAAAGCAAATAACTAGTTAATTTTCAATGTGACATATTTTTGGAAATAGAAAGATTATAAAAATACATGCATGGTAACTGCAACTATGTGGTTTTATGTGAATAAAAAATATTACATTGAGAAAATAAAGGTAGATTCTAAAAAGAGTAAACCGGGATTCAGTAGACAAATGGAAAAGCAAATAACTAGTTAATTTTCAATGTGACATTGGTAGTGCAATAACATTAACTAGAAGTAGGACAGGAAAATGCAATAGCAACATTGAAACTAAAGATCGTAAAGACATATATAACATTAGAGAAATAACCATTTAATCATTCATGTCACAAGTGTTCAGACTTCAAACTCCCATAAAAATTTATATGTGGAATATTAACACACCTCCTCCATCTCTTTCTTTTGTGAATTCTTTGCATCAGACCTCCAGGCTATGTAAAGCAGACGCAGGCCAAAGAAAGCATATAAAACTGCCAAGAGAAACCACTTATTAACATCCAAAATCTAACATCACAAGTTAGTTTAGATACTATGACCATCTAAATACAAAGGAAAACTTAAACTCATAAACTCCTGTATAAAGTCTTCTAATTCTGAAAGACAATACAAGTCCACCAATTATCCTGATTATTTTTAAAACAATTGTGTAAAAAAGAAGAGTTATCAAAAAATGTCATTCTAGTCTTTCAATCCATAAAAAAGGACAGACTTCTCTCCTGTATACAAAATGTGTACCTCGTTCATTTCAGAAAGTGGAGGAAAACACCATTTCCTGCCATGGCAAATCACCATCCTCTGACTAACACGGGCCATTTAGCATTTATGATGTCATAGATATTGAAGAGATCAGACATCACATGTGAGTAGTTATGAATGCCACAAAGTATAGGTGCATCAACAAGCCTTATGATGTTTATGAGAAACAAAGAACAAGAGATAGAACCAAGAATTCATGGATGAGGTATTAATGACACAAAGATATTGAAGCATATGTCCAACCCCCCCGGCCATGTCACGTATCCTACGTGTCGGACACGATTTGTTAGGACACGTGTCCAACACATGTATGGAACTTACCCTCAGCGTGTCCTGAAAATAGGACATGTGTCATGCACAGAGAAGGACTTGGGCTCATGTTTTCTCATGCAAGTTGGAGATGTGAGGGGTTTTGGTGTGTAGTTGAGGGCAAGGCTGTTGGGAGCGGGGAGCGGGAGCATCAATTTCCAAAAAAAATTGGGAGCAGGAGCGTTTCAGGAGCATTTTTTATATAATACATAAAATATATATATATATATATAGAATGTTGAATCAATTGCAAAAAACATGAAAACATAGATATAAAATCATTTAACTAATTGATTAGTGATGATCATTAAAGCATCAACCATTTAGTACACATATAACATCAATCATAAACATTTGTCATCAATAGATTGTAAAAGCCAACATCAACCACGAAATGAATAGTCTAGTCTCTAGACTCTAGACTCTAGAGCATCAATGATCATATTCATTACCAAAGAGTTATAACTTGTAAGATTCAGAATTTCAGTCAATAGTTCAAAATTCAAATTTCAAACTTTAAAGTTCAAACTCCAAAGGTAATTTCAAGAGAACTAGTATATAGTAGCAACTTAGCAAGTACTAAGTACTATGCACTAAGTTTCCCTCTTGCCACAAGAAACTTCTAGTTTCTTCTTCCGTGATCTTTGAAGAAGAGTAGGAATAGGTGGAAGTGATCGTGGAACACGACCAACAGCTGAATGGCCCCCACGTGACACTGGATGTTGTGCAGATAAAGGTAAAACTGATGAATCTAGAACCCTTGTAGTGGATGGGGGTGACATGTCTCCTCCAGGAATATGATCGCCATCAAGATCACTCAAAAGTTCCTCTTCCAAGCGCTCTAAAACAATGGTTCCATCCTCTAAATTAGTCTCCTTTGGATTGTTATCCCAAGTCATATCTCTTTTACAAAAAGCATTCCCCCTTGCATCACAGTAATGAGACAACAACCTTAAGTTGTAATGCACATAAACCAAGCTTTCTGCTCAGTCTGCATTCAAGTTGTTTCTCTTTACACTGTGGATGAAGCTATAGGTGCTCCAACACCTCTCTGCAAAAGAGGTGTTAACGACCTGAGAAAGCACCTTCACCGCCAATTTATGCAAAGTTTTGGCAGAGGAGCCATACATGTTCCACCATTCGATAGCACCCAACTTGTCTCGATCTTTGATTGAATGCAAGTTACCAAAGACTCCATGCTCACTGATGTATTTTCTCAATTCACTTTGTACTTGAGCACACTCCTCTTCATCAAGTACCAACTTGTCCGATGCAAGCATATATCCATTTTGCACCTCTGGATCTGCGTGTGGTTTTCTACTTTCCCCACCCCCGGGTGCTGGTTGGGCCAACCAAGATGAAGAATAATATTTTGGGGTAAGGACATATGTCAGGGCATGGAGTGAAACATTCAAATTATCCCACCTTTTGACCACAAGTTTATGGATATGATCATACAAGATCGCATCCTTTGGTTGAACAATGTCTTTGATTTGGCCTAGCATGTTGTCCATCTACTCATACACCTCTCCAATCACAGGTCGATCTGTATCTACAAACCGAATCATAATGTAAATAGGTTTGGTGAACTACAGAATATACAAAACCTGTTGCCAAAAATGGCCATCAAGAACTGTGTCCTCCACCTCCTGAAACTCACTTCTCTCAGATACGGATGTAGCCTTGTCTTTTAGATCCTGCCATGAATCACTCGAGGCCATACTATCCAATCTCTCTCTTACCTTCAATAGGCGCCTAAAGGTGAGATAATAGCTAGCAAATCTGGTCTTTTCAATCTTTAGTAACTCCAACTTGGAGTGACTACGAAAAATGTAGTGGACCATGCTATGATTGGTAATAAATCTTATCATCTTCTTCCCACTCTTGTACAAAGCACCAATCCATCTATGATCATGGTCCTTCATTTTAATGATATCATGCATCAAAAGGCTCATTGTGTGAACCAAACACCCCGACCAAAATATATTGGGGTACCTATCTTCAATGATTGCTCATGTTGCCTTACAATTAGCAGCATTATCAGTGATGACTTGAATGACATTGTAAGGCCCAATCTCTTGAATGGTTTTAAGCAAGGCATCTGCAATATTAATCCATGTTTTGTAGCGATATGAGTAGTCATGAGCTGAAAGGAAGATCGCACCACTCTTAGACACACCAAGAATATTTATCAATGGCTTGCCTTTCACATTTGTCCAACCATCAGATACAATTGATACCCCATATAGGTTCCACTCATTTGTAAATTTTCAAAGAGCACCTTGGATTTTGGCTCTTTCCCTGTCAAGTCCCAAGGTTCTAGCTTTGTCATACCCGGGGCTCCTATAATCTTTAAGGGCACCATTGATGGCTTGGACCATTTCATGCCAATATGGTGAGCTAAGAACATTGAATGGTATACCACATGCATAGAGAAACCTGTAAAATTTTGCATCCACATCATCTCTACAACCTTGGTCAAGGAATTCTGATAGTGTTCTAGGTGAAGACGAAGGCAAGAATGCATTAGCATGGGGGGATGCGCTTCGACCAATGAACATTCTTTGTGCATTCTCAGGTTCAACCTTTGGTTTTTTGGCTTTGTTTTGTGCTACCTCCTCTTCCCTTTGGTATTTGAGTCTATCTTTGGAATCAATACTCACACAAGATTTGATTCCTATATTCTTACCTTCATCCCAGTGCATAGACCCACATAGATGCTTTCTCACACGGGTATAGGAACCTGTGTATTCTATATGACAATGGTGGCATATAAATTTCCATGTTCCACCCCCTTTCCCTTCACTAAGCTTTGTGACATATTTCCATAGAGGTGTGTACCTCTCTTTGGATTTTTGGGGATCCTGACCATCACTATCATTTTCATTGTTTTCATCCCCTCCCATTCCTTCCTCCTCTCCTTGGTATGTGTTGTCCACTTCTATTTCTTCATCACTATCATGGGTATTTCGACGTGAACTTCCCACCACCATCATTGTAATAAAAAATGCAACCAAAATAGCATACCACATTGACATCGACATCATGAATGTTGAACCTTGGCCCTTGATAATCAGTTGCTACCTACAATAAAATGATCGAGGAGAAATGGGAAAAAGTAGGAGAAGAAATTATTCAAATATTCAACATAGCATAATATACTAGTTTACAACACATGCATTTTTAAAAAAAAGACAACAAGAAAGAAAAATGGGCTTAATAGCCTACCCCTTTAGCTCTGCAATGGTGGTTGAATATGACTATGGTAGCCTTCAATCTCCCTTCCAACCTCTCACAAATCGTAGCCTTCAAAGTTCAATCTCTCTTCCAAGCTCTCCAATCTCCCTATGGGAGCCTTCAATATTCCTTCCAAGCTCTTCAATCTCCCTTCAATCTCCTCAAGAACTAGCAAGAACCCTCTCAAAACCCTCTTAGCAAAGATGAGTGAAATGAATGAAATGAGAAATAGAATGAGAGAAAAGGGAGTGAATGAGTGTTTTAACCTTTTACCTAACCCTAGGCTACCTTTCCCTTGCTTCATTTCTCTCGAAAAACAAAAACAAAAATTCTCAATAACCTCCTCACGCGTGCGGGCCTACTGGAGCGTTTTCGGGGAGCATTTTTTCGTTGGGAGCGCTCAAGGAGCATTCGCTCCTTGGATGCTCCCTGAGCGCTCCTTTAAAAACCAGGGAGCGCATTTTTCGAAGAGGGACTGCGCTCCTGAAAAATGCTCCTAAAGGGGAGCGCGAGGGGGGGGGGGGCGCGCTCCCCCGTAGCCTTGGTTGAGGGTTATTTTGCATTACTAATGCTATTTAAAGAGGTCCCCACCCCCTCCATTTCACCCACCCTAGTAATTAATGGTAATGTTAAATTCCTAAAGTAAAAGTGTTAGAAATAGAGAGGTAAAGCAGAAAAACATTGTCTTTTGAAACTGTTAGTGAGCACAGTAAAGATCTGAAATAATTCTAGACTTAGAACAAATAAGTAACCTGAACTTTAGTGTTTCATATGATTGCTAGAATTCTATTCTAATCATGAGCAGAAGTTAGATAAATTCTTTCTAAACAGAGTACAGATCTGAGCAGTAGTTTTATTCAGATCTAAACATATTGATCTAGGTAAAGAACAAAACAGTTCTAAACAAGAAGATTAGATCTAGACAGTAGAAAACAGATCTTGATAACAAATACAAACAGATCTTAAATCATGATAAATTGCAACAGTAATAAATGGGATAAGTCAATTACCTTGAAGTTTGATATAGATCAGATCTTGAAGTCTTACCTCTGTTCACTAAAGGAGATCATCACACACAAGAGATGTAAAGCCACTGAAATATATGCTCAGAAAAAATTCAGGATCATAGATCTACCATATAGGTTAGATTTCTTGCCAAGAGATGAGTAGACTTTCTTGCCACCAGGAGGAGAAAAAACACATAGACACCACACACAAAATTCTGTGATTTAAACCCTCATACACACATAAAATCCAAGGACCCAAACCCTCACACAAGCATAAGATCCAAGGACAAAACCCTCACACAAGCATAAGATCCAAGGACCAAAACCCTCACACAAGACCAGGGTTACAGGCAACTTAGAAAGGGGTCGTGGCTCAATGAGTAAGGTTCAGATCAGAGCTGAGAGAGTCACTGCTCAAAGAGAAAGGGGCCGGATCTAAGCTAGAGAGGTCACGGCTCAACAGGTCTGCACTAGAAGTGAAAACGGCACCTTCAAAAACCTTGCAGCAACATACAAGGTATAACTCAGCTCAGCAACCCTTGACCTAGAGCATCAACAAGGGAGGACCTTCATGACACCAACAACACATGGACCTGTCAACAAGAATAACCAAGGCTGAACTGAACTGTTGCAGGAGGGCCGCAGCTTCAAGGAGGAGATCTGCTTACTTAGAAAGATCACATCAATATCACTTAAAGATAGAGGGTAGGACTCTATTTATACTTTTAGGTTAGTTTAAGTTAATAGAAATAATAATTAAAATAACAATTAAAAATAACATGTTTAATTAATATAATTAATTAAACATGTTATAATTAAAAACATTTAATTAATATTTTTACAATAACCCCTAAAGCAAAAACAAAACCTCAAATAAATACAAACAAGGGTGAAGAGGGTTTGGCAAGGGTGACTGGGTGGCAATACTTGTCCATTCATTCTCAAAGTGACCTTTTTAATTTTATCATCATTGCATATGGGATACATCCCTCATGTGGTCATGCCCGCCTTCA
>ML817962.1:11090-40287 GCA_009831015.1 Picea engelmannii
TAGAGTCTAGAGACTAGACTATTCATTTCGTGGTTGATGTTGGCTTTTACAATCTATTGATGACAAATGTTTATGATTGATGTTATATGTGTACTAAATGGTTGATGCTTTAATGATCATCACTAATCAATTAGTTAAATGATTTTATATCTATGTTTTCATGTTTTTTGCAATTGATTCAACATTCTATATATATATATATATATTTTATGTATTATATAAAAAATGCTCCTGAAACGCTCCTGCTCCCAATTTTTTTTGGAAATTGATGCTCCCGCTCCCCGCTCCCAACAGCCTTGCCCTCAACTACACACCAAAACCCCTCACATCTCCAACTTGCATGAGAAAACATGAGCCCAAGTCCTTCTCTGTGCATGACACATGTCCTATTTTCAGGACACGCTGAGGGTAAGTTCCATACATGTGTTGGACACGTGTCCTAACAAATCGTGTCCGACACGTAGGATACGTGACATGGCCGGGGGGGTTGGACATATGCTTCAATATCTTTGTGTCATTAATACCTCATCCATGAATTCTTGGTTCTATCTCTTGTTCTTTGTTTCTCATAAACATCATAAGGCTTGTTGATGCACCTATACTTTGTGGCATTCATAACTACTCACATGTGATGTCTGATCTCTTCAATATCTATGACATCATAAATGCTAAATGGCCCGTGTTAGTCAGAGGATGGTGATTTGCCATGGCAGGAAATGGTGTTTTCCTCCACTTTCTGAAATGAACGAGGTACACATTTTGTATACAGGAGAGAAGTCTGTCCTTTTTTATGGATTGAAAGACTAGAATGACATTTTTTGATAACTCTTCTTTTTTACACAATTGTTTTAAAAATAATCAGGATAATTGGTGGACTTGTATTGTCTTTCAGAATTAGAAGACTTTATACAGGAGTTTATGAGTTTAAGTTTTCCTTTGTATTTAGATGGTCATAGTATCTAAACTAACTTGTGATGTTAGATTTTGGATGTTAATAAGTGGTTTCTCTTGGCAGTTTTATATGCTTTCTTTGGCCTGCGTCTGCTTTACATAGCCTGGAGGTCTGATGCAAAGAATTCACAAAAGAAAGAGATGGAGGAGGTGTGTTAATATTCCACATATAAATTTTTATGGGAGTTTGAAGTCTGAACACTTGTGACATGAATGATTAAATGGTTATTTCTCTAATGTTATATATGTCTTTACGATCTTTAGTTTCAATGTTGCTATTGCATTTTCCTGTCCTACTTCTAGTTAATGTTATTGCACTACCAATGTCACATTGAAAATTAACTAGTTATTTGCTTTTCCATTTGTCTACTGAATCCCGGTTTACTCTTTTTAGAATCTACCTTTATTTTCTCAATGTAATATTTTTTATTCACATAAAACCACATAGTTGCAGTTACCATGCATGTATTTTTATAATCTTTCTATTTCCAAAAATATGTCACATTGAAAATTAACTAGTTATTTGCTTTTACCTTTGTCTACTGAATCCTGGTTTACTATTTTTAGAATCTACCTTTATTTTCTCAATGTAATATTTGTTATTCACATAAAACCACATAGTTGCAGTTACCATGCATGTATTGTTATAATCTTTCTATTTCCAAAAATATGTAAGGTGGAAGAAAAACTGGAAAATGGAGCGGGAAAAACAACATTTCGCCGATTTTTTTCAAGGTTTTGTACACCAATCTTTTTGGAGGTATGCATATCATTTTCCATATTTAAATGATGTTTTATTGTTCAGTTCTTTAAAGGCTGTCCCAGATGAATGGATGGATATTATTGATATCAGCTGAGCAACATGGGCCTTAAAAGTTTTTTTTTTTTCATTGGAGGCCTTAATTTCTAATGAAACCATTTTAAATATTGAAATTGTTGAAGTATATGCTCATTTCTATGTAAAATGCCTTTTTCTCATAAGATCAATAACAATGTTTACTGTGCTTTAATGGGATTTTATTTATTTGCAACTTGTGATAATTTGTGATTTATTGTGGTGCAGTCATTTATTCTGACATTTTTGGCTGAGTGGGGAGATCGTAGCCAAATAGCAACAATTGCGGTGAGACAGCTCTCTCTTGATTGCTTTGTTTGTTCGTTCTCTTAAAGTTCTGCAAGGCCAGTATCGAGCATACAAAGAATTATTTTTACTTGACAACTATTTTACCTTCCCAACTTATTGACCTGCACCCCTTCACACTTGGTAAATAAATGGCAAGACATGTTATTTTTTGAAGTCATGCTTATTTTAGTTCCTGTTTCCCCATAATCTTATGATATGAAACAAATTCAAGATTCCGTCATTAGAAATATAAAATTATTTAGACAAACTTAAACTCTATAGGTATATGCCCTCCTAAACTCTATGGGTAAATGTCCTCTAGTTGAAGACATCCAGACTGTTAGATCCTCTTTGTCACTGACTTGAAGATATTCTTAGTTCATTTTTCATAAGATGCCTTTTGTGTGTATAAATCATTTGTTCAATTCTTTTGGTATCTGCCATTTACTTGAACTTTTTCACCTGTTAGAAAGATTTCCTGTGGATTTTTTTAATACCTGGCATACCTTTTCTATTACATTGGCTTCTAAGTTCTGGAATAAGAATAAGAATATGAGTTCCATCTTTCCTCTAGGAAGCATGTTTAAGTGTTTGGAATGTCTACTCATTTTAGAATAGCTCCACTCATCTTTCCAGTCCCCTCGTTTTCAAATTTGACAATCCTGTTCACATTGCAAGGGGATGCTCTGGCATGGTTCATTTATACATCGTAGTTAGCAGTCAATTTTATGCACCATGATTCTCTATAAATTCTGTTGTGTTAAAGTAGTTTTTAACTTTATTTTGATATAGCTAGTTTCTCTGTTTATTTCAGGTTATATTTCCTTGTGAAAATAAAAGTTCCATCTTTATTGTGGGTTGGGTCTAATGTAACTGTTCCAAGTTCGATTGAGAGCTCAGCCTGTTGTGCTTGCTGGATTTGCTCTCTTGTTGCAAGGGTTTCAAGCTTTCAATGTGATGCATATATAACTATTATAAGCTTAGACATTACTTTCTTTATAGTATCCCATGTTTTAGAAAAAATTATGTATCCATGATTCTGGTTTAAGTTCCTTTAAAAGTTTCTTGGTTGACCCTTCTTTCTCGGTAAGATTTCACCTTGAGGCATTTCTTCAATCTCAGAGGGTCTTCCCATGAATTGGTGTTTACGATACTCTCCAGCTTTCTCTGCATAAATTTAAACTTCTGTTGGTCTATTCAGGATGTTTAGGTGGTTTTTGATTATATCCCAACCTGTGCTTGTTAAGCTACATCTCTGAGGAAATCACTTGCACTTTGTCTGTGCATTTTCCCTTTTTGATAGCTTTTCATACTACATGATTAGTTTTGTCAATTTCCAACTTGTTTATGTCTTCAATTTTTAGTCACTCATCATGAAACATTAATATGTCAATGTGAATTATTGTACCATTTTGGACAGTTATAATGAGAGGGAAGATGTGCCTGTTTATCTGTAATTTCTTCCATTTCATTTTCTGAAATTTCAAGTATTTTGTTTAATAGTGGCAACAAGGGTTTCTTCAAACCATTGAGGCTCCTTGCACCAAGATCATGTGCCAGTTCAATTTTTGTACTATTATGTGTTTCTTTTGTAAGGACCATGTCGAGTGTTATATTTATGATTTTGTACATTCATTATTACTTTTCTCTTTGTTCTCTGACCCTCTGCAGATTTTTGTTCTTCTTATTTATCTTGATATATTCAACACACAGAATAAGATTAATGTTGAAAGTAGTACTGGCAGAAATCATACAAAACCTATTAGAGTAAAACTTACACTTATTTTATGGACATCAATCCATTCCTTTAAGTTGCACATGGCACTTTTGACTTATTTTGAGGATTCATTGTTCTTCAGCTGGCAACCCATAAGAACGCACTCGGAGTTGCTGTGGGTGCAACACTAGGTCACACGGTATGCACTTCAGTGGCAGTCATTGGGGGAAGTATGTTGGCATCAAAAATCTCACAAAGGACTGTTGCTACTGTGGGAGGATTGCTGTTTCTTTGCTTTTCTTTAAGTTCTTACTTTTACCCTCCCATGTAATTTCATTGTTGTAAAGTAATTTTACATTTTTCCTGGCCCAAAGAATCATTGCTTTTTTGTATACATTTTATGAAGGAGGAATTTATTTTATTCATTTCATTTTTTCCTATTTTACGGTTGCTTGTCATACCAGACAATCTTTGTGGCCGAGAGATATGAATGTACTCTAACCTCAATTAGCATGCTGTATAAATGTTAATGCTAGACGGGGGTTATTCTAAAAAGGAGGCTAAAGAAGTGTAGCAATGAAGTGTCTAAAAATCAAAACTTTAAAGTTTTGACATGAAAGTTTCAAGGTTGATGAGACATCATGATTCTAGCACATCGTTGGTATAGTTATGGTATATTGTAGTGATGCATACCGAAACTCAATAAGTCTTTCACGAGGGTGTTATATAGCATCAATTTAAAACTCTGCTTAATTCCCGATTTCTAGTTTTGGAAATGACCTTATATCTCTATAAACTCGTTGACAGTTTCACCCAGTGAGCTACTGGTAGAGCAAACAGCTGCCAAACAAGCCGGATTGGAATTGATACTTATTCCACAAGTAGGCTTCTTGTATTAGCATTACTTTCTTTGGATATAAAGCACTGAAGGATAGAGTGGTTGACTCTAATTAAGAAATGTTTGACATTTTGAATTGAATACCTCTGAGCTTGAAATATGAAAGGTCTTAGTTTGCACATCAAAGTAATTTTAATCTGCATGTCCTATTTTTATAATTTTTATTGGTACTTAAAACCATATATCTGGTGTGCTCTCAATCGCCCTTAAATATCACAACACGTTTGCATCTCTGAAGTCTTTTGCATAATTTAGGAACTAAAGTTCCAAACCACTAATTTAATGGCAAGCATTGCAATGGCCCACATGTTGCATCCAGACATTGATTGTAACGTGTTATTTAATTGGTCATTCTATTAGGAGGCACATCTGAAGATCTGGGAAATCATTTTCAATTTGCAAAGTATGATATCGCATAAAGCTTTTTTTGATGAAATTATTTAAAAAACAACATATTTTGCCAACAGACCTTGGCTCATTGCTGAGGTTGATGGAATAGGAAGATGCCTTTCGGGGTTCGCTCTCATTGTGGTCTACCTGTCTAAATGGCATGTCAAAAAGGGATGAGGTCAGGTTCTAGTCCCAAGCCAATTTGGCCGAATTGAACCCCTTAGACCTGCACCTACGCTGAAGGAGTGCATGTTATATAGTGCAAACTCTGACCTTAAGCTGTTTTTTTTTTACCAAAGAAAAGCTAATGGGATCCCTCCTTATTCTCCAGAATATCCAGATGGAGGGCAACCCAACCGCCAGCCACAATAGCAGCTGGTAACCCAGCAGGACTGACTGGGACTTAAACCTTAGCAAGACCTCAAGGCGAACTCTGCCTTGAAGCACTCCGTTTGAACTGATTGAGCTAACCAACCTCCAAACAATTTTTTTTTTTGTTGCATGACACGCTTGAGATAAAAATTGTTTAGTTGCCCGCAACAGTGACGTTGAGATAAAGAACTTGTCACAATGTGACAACAGCATTTTAGGTGCAAGACAGAATAGACGAGCAATCTGGTATATAAATAAAAATATTGCTTGAACTTTGTTGGATGAAGTTAACTACAACAGTCGAGGTTGAATTCCTTAAGTTATCCTAATTAAAACAATTTCCCAACCAATTTTGTACTGGCAATGAATCTTGCAGGAAAACCCGTCCCTTTCGTATCTTATCAAGGAGAAAGCTGTACAAAAATTTCAGGAAAAACGCTGCACTAAATCATAGTGGTGCAAAGCCCACGTGTCAGAGAGAGAACTACATCTTCATAATGTTTTATGCAACAATTTCAGGCTGCAGTCTTTGGGCATGTCAAACGACTGTATATCTAATTGCTAGACAAGCATATCTATATAAATACAACTAGGTTCTAGACACCTGCGTTTAAACTTTATACAACACGTAATTAAAAAAATGCTTATTTGGTAGCTTAGGTATATTGTTAATAAATGTTTGCAAATCGTGATGGACATGGTCTAGTTCCCTTCCAATAAAAGTCTGAACCTAAATATTGAAGAGACTCGATGACCTTAATATAGAAAATCAGATGATGATAAAAGCACCCTAGTGTTTATTATCTGTTTGCTTTATCTTTATATGCTTCATGGATTGGGTATAATATTTTGATATTAAAGTGGAAAATTTTGAAAATATTCAAGTAGGGACACATTCTTGGATCTAAGTCAAGCAAAGACGCATTCTTGGATCTAAGTTTTCTGTAGGTCATCGTAATTGATTGTATCCCAATTAAAATTCTTACGGTGTATTTACACATGATTATATAATGTAAAATTGAAACCACTAATTCTTGAATGAAAGAATGTGTGTGTTGGAGTGGCTTAGTTGGATAAAGTTTGTATTTTTATTTGTTTTATTTTTGATGATCTATTTTATCTTCAATGAATTACACATGATTGATGGAAGTGAATGAATGTGTGCATTACAGCAGCATGGCTGAATAGGTGCTTATTTTTTATGGTTTGTGATTTGATTATCTATTTTATTTTAAATGAATTAAATTTGTGATCGATCCTAGTTGAAAAACTCGATTGATTGGGTAAATTTTTTAATTCTAGAAGTTCTCATCTTACATCGAGTTATTACCATGAATGAAGACATTCTTATTGTGTATTGCAAGTGGAAATAAGAGCTTCATAAACTATTTCTTTATTAACTTTTGAGTCATTGTCATTCTAAACTTTGAAATTAGATGTGGATTTATTCTTTAAATTTGGTGGTGTTGGATCTAAAAATTCATAATGAGAACTAGTTTGAGTTTCAACGACACTTGAAATTGGGAGGGGAGGATTTGTATGAAGATGTGAAGGCATTAAGTGTTTGGTGGATATGCCAAAGTTGCATCTACATATGATTTTGGAGACCATGGGGATAATTTAGGGAGATAATATTTTGATGTGTTTGTTTTCATTGCTAGTGGCAATTTTGATATGATATGAAATGAAAAAAATATCTTAACAAATAGCAGAAAAAAGATAAGGAGGTTCATGGAGATTTATTCCTTTACTAATGAGACTTATGAAGCTGGGCAACATCACATTGTGCATCAACTTGATCATAGAGGAGGAGAATAGAGGTAAAAAAATAGTGTTATGTTTCCTCGATGAAGGGGAGGGTGAGGGGGGATTTCCTCTCCAATTTTTGGGGAACATAGGAGGGTAGAGCAAAGATTGCAAGGGATGGTGGAATTTCTTAAATTCAACTAGAGGACATCATCAAGTTTGTTTCCACATCTCAAAAGTGGTAGGGAAGAGGTAGGGGATCATGTGACCATACCAAAGAAAGCAAAGGATATGAGTAAGAGAAATGACACTTGAGATATAAACACATAATGTTGAACTATGTAAATGTGAAATAATTGTTGGGTATGTGTTATATTCTTTGCACGATTGTGGCCCCCTCTATTAGGAGTTTCAGAGGTGGAGTTCTCGATTTTTTTTGGGGGGGTTTATTTGCCAAATTTTTGGGTGGTCTTTTGCTTTTGGCGGGGTTGGTTTTCCACCTTTGGTGATTTAGTTGCACATGGTTTTTGCAGTTTAGTTGTGCATGGTATTTTAGTCCATGGTTTTCCAATTTCGGTTAAGAAATTTTGTAATCTAATCCGGGTTAATGGATTAGGGGTTTTTTGGAAGCCACGAGATCCTATATATTGTATTGTAAACAATGAAGTTTGATGATGAATAGAATTAGAGGTGCGGCTCTAAAACATGTTGGTTTTCTCAGTTGGGTTTCCAGGGTAAATCTCTGTGTATATGTGTGATTGCAACTGCTTTCTTTTTTGTGTTAAGAATCCGTGTGTGCATTGCATTGATGTAAAATGTTTAGAACTTACATTTGGTATAATAGCTAGGTTATTGGCTTCAAGGGGATGCCTTTGTGGCTAAGGGTTTGTCTCGGGTTTGTGATAAACTTTGTTATAGTTGAAGTTTTGAGCCGTGGAAAGCTCAAGATGGAAGATCTTTTGGTAGACAAAGATCAATGGGTCATTGGAGATCCATGTATTGCACCTACATGAATGTTAATAGAAGACTGGACAAAGTTGGATCGAAAGGGTGTAATCTACCCAGCCTCTAGCTGAGCAACATTACTTGTAGAATACACATTAAAACATGAGATTTTTTGCTTGTTAATTTCATGTAGCTTACTAGCTACAAATCACACACAATTTAATCATTTGACTAACACGACAACTCTAAATGCATCCAACAATATATTTTAAAACATGAATGCAACTGTTCAAGCAAACAACAAACACACAACATTCATATAAACCATTTACACAACAAAATATCATAATAAATACAGTAGATAACCTTTCTATTAATAGTTAACCAATTGATTGCACACGAAGGATGAACCTCCCATCCATAAGCATTGTTGTTCGTTTTCTCTCAACAACAAGCCACCCTCAAATCAAGGTTATGAGTCCACAAGTAGTTCCGACCCTTTAGCTATCCACTCTCCACATACAACCCCAAAACCCAAGTTCTTTTATGTTCCCCACACTTTTCACAACCCAAGGAATGGGATCCCCCTTTACTACACACAGTCCCTCAGGCATGTTATCGTACAATTTGTACTTTGAAAGATAGGAAAGGTAAAAGGGGACAAATTGACATAACAAAAGACTATCCTATCACTGTCACCTCAACAAGATGTCTCTTTCTATTTAGGGCGGTAGGTTCAAGAGAGATGTCCTTGGTGACCTGAGGTTTTGAGAAGGCAAAGGATTTAGGCCAAGTAAAGGTTTCCTTCTCACAAGTCACCACTGATCAGAAAGTCCGACTAAACAACCAATAAAGATAATAATAACCATAAATGTACCTGCCCGGAACAAAGCAACATGAAAACTATATTTGCAAGGTCACTTGTTGGTTAATACTTCATATAATCAGGGACTTTCTCAAATAAAACAATTGACTAATATATTGACGAAGTAAACAAAATGTATAGTAACAATTATCACAGTAAGATACTTCACAATAAATGCTTCATAAATGCTTCAAAATGAGCAAGAGCGATTTAATTTTAATCATCAATATCATAACATCAACATTCATAAAAAACAGATAATACCAAGCATTAGTCAATCTTTCAATTGCTTAGAAAATATTGCAAAGTATAACTATAACTCAAAGAATAATATCAACAACAAAGTTAACAGGTCAATCTACACTAGGGTTAGTAGTTGTTCAAAGATATTGGATGTTTGAAGTTTGTGATCAAAGCATGCAAACAAGAAGTCTTAGATCAGTGCATTCATAGGGAAAATGGAGTCAAAGTAGTGGCAAGAGTTGAAGGAACAATATGATAATAATGTGGCCAAAGACAAGAGGAATTTGATGGTGAAGTGTTGGTAAGCCAAGGCTTCAACCATCAAACCCTAGGGGAAAACGACTCACTAAAGTGTAGGCAACCCTAGGCCTTAGCATGTTTTCCTCCTCCTTTAGCTTAATAACAAAGTAAAAACGACTAGGGTGAAGAGCAAATGATAGGGTGTTGCAATGGCAAGGCCCTAGCAATGTCTTCAACATATAAAATAGCTCCTTGGCATAATCTAGTAGGGAATTAAAATAAGGACACCAACATGTGCTTATTTCCTAGGGTTTATTCCAACAATTTCATTAACAAAATGCAAGTAAACACTATGACCATTCAAGTAAGGGAAGGATTGCAGAAATCCACTTACATTTACCAAACATTTATCAAGCCAAACCCTAGTTATAAACCTTCCACCCAAAAAAATGCCAAAGATAACCAAAATAAGCCTCGTTCAACAAGTGTACACTAGCAAATTTCAGCGAAAAACCCTAGAAGGGTGCAAATTTCAAACCTCGCATAAGTGTGAGTCGAAAGATCCTCAGAAAAAGAGAGTTTTAGCTCTCTATTTATACAATAGCAATGACCTTAATTTTATTTTTAGGTCACAAAAGGTCGACATGGCCAAAAATACATAATAATACTGTTTTTACATTAAATGTTAAAATCAAACCCTAAATCAAGCAAATATGAAGATGTCATGCCCTTTTAAGGTGATGTTGGCTCCTTTTAGGGCAACGTTGGCCTCTTGGGGCAAAACGTTTGGCCTTCTTGGGCCTCAGGAACATGTCACACGTGCGACTTTGGCACATAATTGCCTCCCAAAACCCCCATAGCACTGGATGATGTCATAAGGTGTCTTGGGTGATGTCATGGGCCTTCCAAGGCCAACGTCCTAGTGGAAAAGGCACAACCCCCCTGGGTAAGGCTCTACCAAGCTACCTCTTGTGGAACATCCTCCTCTTCTCCGGTGCAACACTCTGATCTGTCTTTGCCCCCTGCTGGGGTCTCAACATCCATCTAGTGGGCTTTCATCCCCATGGAGGTCCGAACTAATCATCTCCCCATATGTACCTGCTCATCTGGGTACCTGCCATCGGGTATGGTCCTGAAACATCAACAAATACACCCTCCATGGGCTCATAAGTCACAAGGATCATAGCAATGTCAATCACATCTAATCATCAATTTTATTAAACATGTGCATAAAACCCCCTTTACCCGGACAAGTGCTCAAAGACATTATACTAATCTACAAGCCACGTTTGGAGGAAGTGCTAGGGTGTCCTATTGGGCTAATGCTCATTGGATGTGGGATGTTTTCGAGAGAAATCAAATCCAAGCCATGTGAGTGGATGAAGTGGATAAGGGATGTATGGGCAAAGGGTGCAGTGATAGGAGGGAAATGCATGGCTTACTTGTGGGTGCCTCTGTAGAGGGTGAGTTGCACCTGTCATGGATGCAAATGTTTCCAAGCTCATTCATGCCTTTTATCTTTATTATTATTGCTTTTTCTTTCAAGAAGCTAGTCAGGGGACACTGCCCTGGGTGATGACCAGTGGTGGCAATGTTATCCACAAGCATTTCACGGAAATGAGAAGGTTGGCTCGTGATGAGACCCCCTTTCTCTTAGCTATGCCACCAAGAGCCACTACCCAGGCGTGGTGACCAACTATTGGTAGTGTCATACTGCTACATGCCCATGGACCTAAGAGGTTGGTTCGTGATGAGACCCCCAATCCTCTAACTAGGTCTTGTTTTATTATTTTTAATGGGTCCCTCTGTTTCTTGCCGAGAAGCCTTTTATTGCTTTCTCAGGGATCCCTGGGCGAAGCATCTCGAGGTTTCATTCTTTGGGTTTTATCTTTTGCCAACTACTTTTACCCTCTGGGCCTTTAGCCCCTTCTTCCCACAAGGTAAAGGTGCAACCCTTAAATATTTGGCCAACCCAATGCCCGGACCAATGTAATGGGATGGATGAGTGGGAAAATGATGAAAAGTGGTAAGTATGGTGGGAGCGGATGATGGCTTTTGATGAATCCCCCCAGTGGCAACTCAAAATCTATGGGCACACGCTTACTAGGGCATCTTGTCATTGCCTCAGATATGTTCAAGTGGATAGGTACACGATCCAAGCACCTGTTAGAAACAAAAAGAATTGAATGCACATATTCAAAGGTTTTGAGGATCAGAGTGACACATCCATGATACTCAGACTCATTACCTCATGGAGCAAGATCCATTTCTGCTACAGGACCAGGCCGAGGTGATGGATGCTACTACTGCTGACAAAGTGGAGGCGTTGAAGAATGAAAAGATGCCCCCCCCAAGGCCATGCTCAAGTCGCTCTGGCTCTCGGTACTCCATGTCTAGGACCTGTGGGCCTCGAGACATAATCTCCTTAGTTATCCCTAAAGTGGGGGATAACATCTGGCTCCAACTCCGGGACATGTGCTCACTGTAGAGTGCATGAGAACCTCAACATCTCTTGGCATAACCTGTAACCTGCTTGATCTCAACATAAAGCTATTAGCAGTCATTTGGGGTGGTGATATCACCCCCGATTCATATATATCAAAAATGAAAACAAGCATATATATAAGTGTGAAAACAAACTACTCTAGCATGAAATGAAAATGGTATATACAATGAATGCAAATGCCTACTTACCAGTAAACGCTTTGCACATCAAGCATTACTCATGATCTTGCATGACTCATGATCCCTAGGTTGAAAGAATTCATCCCTGTATGACTCATGATCTTGTAGGGACCTGCCCATAGCCCATCCAACTTTTTGTGCATGCTAGGTTTCTCCCTTCTCTTATCCCATAGTAGCACGAGATCTCCCTCAATGAAGTTTCTTTCTTTCGCCTTGTGATTGAAGGTGTTTTTGATCTTCTTCTGGTTTCTTCCCATTTGGCTTAGGGCATTTCTTCTAGATTCATCCAACTCTACCAATTGGTTATTTTTCCCTTGGATTGCTTTTCCATCTGTAGCAAACTGTTGAGAAAAACGAAGGATGGGAATTTGGAGGTTCACAGGAAGTTTCGCTTCTAATCCATATACTAGCTCAAAGGGGTTCTTCCTGTCGAGGTCTTTGTTGTTATCTGATCTGCCCACAAGGCATATTTAATTTTTCTATCCCAAGACCTCTTGTTTTCCCCCATGAATTTCTTGATAATGTTCATAAGGTTCTTGTTGCTAGACTCTGCTAATCCGTTTCCCTGCGGATAGTAGTTGGAGTGGGATAGGACAATGCCATACTTGAAACAAAATTCTGCTAGTGCATGGGAGTTGAATGCCTTGGCATTGTATGTGGTGATCTTAGAAGGGACACCAAACCTAGTTATGATTCGTTCCTCCAAAAAATTCATGGCTACTTCCTCAATGGCCTTCTTTGTGGGGATAGACTCTACCCACCTAGTAAAAAGGCATTCAGCTCCCATGCACTAGCATAATTTTGTTTCAAGTATGGCATTGTCCTATCCCACTCCTCCAACTACTATCCGCAAATAAAATTAAAAAAAATAAATTAATAAAATAATAAACTCTACCCACCTAGTAAAATAATCTGTGGCTGTCAGGATCCACCGATAGCCATTACTTGAATTATCCTTAAAATCTCCAATGAAATCCAAACCCCATTGTTGAAAAGGAGTTTCTACTACTACGAGTTTTAAAGGTTGTGTTGGGAGTTTTGGTTTACCATAGAAGTACTGGCAAGGCTAGCAAGATCAGACATATCAGTGAGTATAAGAAAATAGTGTTGGCCAATAGTATCCAACCCTTAGGATCTTGTGGGCAGTAGTGCGAGCTGCGAAATGTCCACCACAAAATCCAGAGTGCAATTCTTTCAACAATTTCTCAGCTTCTTCTTGGTTGACACATTTAAGGAGAACTCCATCGAGATCTTTCCAACCAAGGCCATTTTTGGTCAGATAGTATTTCATAGCCTTAAGTCTCAAAGCCCTTCTTTTGTAGTCCACTAGGTGATCGGGGCATGACAAATTCTTAAGGTAGTGGATGATATCGGAATACCACTCATCGTGTTCTAATTTGTTGGCCACTACATTTATTTGTTCACTTTATCCCATCTCTATGGCCTGTTGGTTTCTCTCGGTTAGCATCTAGGCCAGACCTTGTCCCTTTATTATCTTGGTGGGTTTTATCTCTAAGTCATACTCTTGGATTTTGGAGACCCACTTACCCCTAGTACCCATATAATCTTGCTGTGATAAAACATCTTTTACTGCTGGGTAAGGGACATAAGCTTTGATTTTGTTGTAACCAACGTAGTTTCTAAAGTGCTTGAGGGATTTCACCAAGGCATATGCTTGATTCTCAGTAATAGAATAATTCAACTCTGAATCTCTAAGGACTTTACTCATGAATGCCATAGGGTGTTCATAATCATCAACGCCCTTTTGTAGCAAGACACTTGCAATGGTATCCTTGGAGGCAAATGAGTATATTATGAAATTTGGAGAAAAATCTGGGCTGATCAAGACTGGGGCTTGGGAGATATCATCCATTATATCTTCAAAAGATTTGATGGCTTTATCATCCCATTTGAAGGCAACGTCCTTTGTTAGCAAAGCACTCATGGGTTTTATCCTTTCGGAAAAATTTGGGACAAATATTCGAATGAAATTAATCTTTCCGAAAAAGGATTGCAAGGACTTTTTATTGGCTAGAGGGCGAACATCTTTTATAGACTGGACCCTTTCATGGTCTATGGAGATTCCCCCTTTTGAAGCCACGTAACCCAAAATTTTTCCTTCATCTATCACAAAAACATACTTCTTAGGATTTAAGGAGATACCATACTTCCTACATCGTTCAAAAACAATCATGAGGTGTGAAATGTGGTCTTTCCTATCCTTTGATACAACTGTGAGATCATCTTGGAAAATCTCTATGATCTTCTGCATAAGATCCCTAAAGGAAAAGTCCATTTCTCTTTGGAAGGTAGCACCGGTGTTCATAAGACCAAACGACATTCACAAATACATAAATGTTCCCCATGGTGTAGTAAATTCCGTTTTAAGTTGGTCTTCTCTTTTAAGCAAGACTTGGTTGTATCCAGAGAATCCATCCAGCATGGACATCATCCCTGCCCCCGTAACCCTTTGTAACAAATGTTCCATATTCGGGAGGGGATAGTTGTCTTTTAAGGATACTTGGTTAAGGTTCCAAAAATCAACACACAAACGTATATCACCATTTTTCTTCCGGCCGATTACCAAATTCAACATCCACGAGGAGTACCTGATGGGAGCTATGAGACCAACATCAACCATCTTTTGGATTTCCTTTTGTATTTGGCTCGCCAATTTTGGATTGATGTGTCTTAGTTTTTGTTGGAAAGGTTTGCTCCTTCTGTCAGAATTATAGCATGCTGGATGACATCACCCATATAGGTTTTTAATTCATCGTAATTCCAAGCGAAAGTGTCTTTGAATTCTCTTATGTGGTCTAGAATTTCCATCCTTTCATTCTCAATGGTTCCTTTCCCTATTTTAACCATCCTTGGATCAATTTCCATATCGATGTTGAATTCTAGGGCTTCATCTATTTGTTTGTTGGGCTTCTTTCTTTTGAAAATGTCGTGTCTGTCAAAGAGGTTTTCTAAAGGGATACATCCCCTAGGCAAGGTGTTATTTTGAAGGTTTACCACATCCAAGTCCATGGAATCGGCTAGGAAATTTATTTGTGAATCGGTGAATTCTTTGCTATTTTCCATGAACCTAATGATCTGGTCATCATCTTCAAAGACTTGCCAATGTTCCAAATTATCTGGGATAAAAGGTCTAAAAATGACTTCCATTTTGCATAGGTCTCGGAGTGGACCATCACAAGGTTGCAAGGTAGAAGAAGAAACAACCAATGTATCTGCCACATGGTTTTCTTCTCAAGGAACGACTTCGATTGACACTATCTTAAAATATTTTGAAATGGATCGTGTAAGATCACGATACCTCTTCAGCTTTTCATTTTTGGTAGCAAATTTTTGTAACATTTGTGATACTATGAGGTCTGAGTCCCTTATTACCCTTAAGTATGCAATACCTTTATCAATTGCCAAGTTGAGACCTAGGATCAATGCTTCATATTCAACAATGTTGTTTGTACATTGATACTCAAGTCTATAGGAGTAGTAGAAGGTTTCATGGGAAGGGGTTGTTAAGACAATCCCAACCCCTGACCCAAAACTTGAATGAGATCCATCAAACTCTAGAGTCCATATTCCCTCAGGTGTTTCGGTAGTGTCACACCCAGAACTTGCTTCTTAGATGAACCAATTATCGATACCATTGTTAATACACATGAGCTCATCATCTGGTTCACCGGGGGTTTCAATTAGGGATCCTACAAGGGGTTCTTTGTGGAGGGTGAAGAATCCTCCTTCAGGGTGAGGTATGGCTATTTTGGATCCTTGGTCTTGGAAACTTCCATCCAAGTGTTTTATAAGGTCTTTGAGGAATATGATGCCCCAATTTCTCAAAGCATCTATCACCATCACATCTATAGTAAAAGGAGTGCTAGGGAAAGAGTCAAAGGAAACATTTAAATTTCTGATAGTTCCCTTTGCGAAATCTCCCTGTGTGTTTGGTTGTGAAAGGCTCAGGCCCAACTGGTGCATGACCTTCTCAGTCATGATGTTGGTTGTAGCGTTTGGGTCAAAGATACAATTACGGAGGAGGGAGTCATTGATTTGGAGAGTGACATAAAAAGGTGTAGCCTCCCCATACTTTGGTCCAATGCCTTCTACCTAGTGGAAAAAAGGAGAAACTTCCTCAAGAAGGTCATCTTTGTAAATTTGTGGTAGGGAAGCTTCAATCTCTTCACCCTTGTGTGGAACAAAGATGTTTTGAAGGGGTTCTACTTTCTTAGGAGGTTCTTCTTCTTGAGAGAATAAAGAAACATCTCGTATGTTGGTGGAACGTGTTCTCCACTTCCTATAGGGAGCAATGGGTTCCACTTCAAGGATCTCAGTAAGGTTAAGTTCGGTTTCTGTAACACCCTCATTACTTGATCCCCAGGGGTCGTTATTGCGCATAAGATTAATCTGATGGATGGAGTCTTCGAATTTAAGGTTTTCCTCAATTTGGTAAGCAAAATCTGGTACTTCATGTAAGGTTGAGGGTGACTGATACTTGAGGGTGAATTGCAAAATTCCTTCTAAGGAGTTCAAGTAATGCTGGAGAATGGCTTCTTCTGAGCTGAAGTTGGGTCAGATTTTCTTAAGGAGGAGATTGAATCTATCATTAAATTCCCTAATTCTCTCGCTGGATCCTATGGGTGCATTTTCTTGTTCACACCACCTTATTTTGAAAGCTCATTCTAGTTCTTCAGGGGTTTTGATGCTTCCATTCGGGAGACCATCAATCCAGGTCCTGGCACTCCCAGTGAGAGAGCTTGCAAAGAGCTTCATAAATACATCAGGGTGTTCTTGTCTGGATTGATGAAATTGAAACCCTTCACAAAACTGGGTCCAATGCGAGTTACCAGAGGATCCTCCTTTTCCTGAAAAACTCGGTATCCATGAGTCAACCCCTTTGGGTAGATCATGTAATCCCCCTTGGGTGTTAGCTAGATCAAGAGAGCCAAAGAGTTCTTGGTGAGACCATTTACGAGAACTTACAGAGGTAACAGGATTTGTACGGGTAACAAAGACCACAGTAGAAAGAGGTAAGAAATGACATCCGCTATGGGTTGTCATTTGTGGACTCGCCAGATAATTTTCTTGAAATTATCAAAGAAACAAGGGAATCGTCCCTAATGGAGTCACCAGGTAAGATTGTAAGATAAATACTCTTGAGAAAAGGCTTACCAAAAAGTGTTGTCTTTGAGGAGAATTGACTCAGTGTTCCCCGACAACGACGCCAAAATGTTATCGCACAATTTGTACTTTAAGATAGGTAAGGTAAAATGGGACAAATTGACGTAACGTGAGACTATCCTGTCACTGCCACCTCAACATGATGTCTCTTTCTATTTAGGGTGGTAGGCCCAGGGGAGACGTCCCCGGTGACCTGGGGTTTTGAGAAGGCAAAGGATTTAGGCCAAGTAAAGGTTTCCCTCTCACAAGTCACCACCGATCAGAAAGTTCGGCTAAACAACCAATAAAGATAATAATAACCAGAAATGTACCTGCCCAGAACAAAGCAACATGAAAACTATATTTGCAAGGTCACTTCCTGGTTAGTACTTCATATAATTAGGGACTTTCTCAAATAAAGCAATTGACTAATATATTGACAAAGTAATCAAAATGTATAGTAGAAATTATCACAATAAGATACTTCACAATAAATGCTTCATAAATGCTTCAGAATGAGCAAGAACGATTTAATCATCAATATCATAACATCAACATTAATCAGAAACAAATAATACCAAGCATTAGTCAATCTTTCAATTGCTTAGAAAATGCTGCAAAGTATAACTATAACTCAAAGAATAATAGTAGCAACAAAGTTTACAGGTCAATCTACACTAGGGTTAGTAATTGTTCAAAGATATTGGATGTTTGAAGTTTGTGATCAAAGCACTCAAATAAGAAGTCTTAGATCAGTGCATTCATAGGGAAAATGGAGTCAAAGTAGTGGAAAGAGTTGAAGGAACAATATGATAATAATGTGGCCAAAGACAAGAGGAATTTGATGGTGAAGTGTTGGTAAGCCAAGGCTTCAACTATCAAGCCCTAGGGGAAAACGACTTACTAAGGTGTAGGCAACCCTAGGCCTTAGCACGTTTTCCTCCTTCTTTAGCTCAATAACAAAGTAAAAACGGCTAGGGTGAAGAGAAAATGATAGGGTGTTGCAATGGCAAGGCCCTAACAATGTCTTCAACATATAAAATGGCTCTTTGGCATAATCTAGTAGGGAATTAAAATAAGGACACCAACATGTGCTTATTTTATAGGGTTTATTCCAACAATTCCATTAACAAAATGCAAGTAAAACACTATGACCATTCAAGTAAGGGAAGGATTGCATAAATTCACTTACATTTACCAAGCATTCATCAAGCCAAACCCTAGTTATAAATCTTCCACCAAGAAAAATGCCAAAGATAACCAAAATAAGCCTCCTTCAACAAGTGTGCACTAGCAAATTTCATACATCACACAAGTGTGAGTCAAAAGATCCTCATAAAAAGAGAGTTTTAGCTCTCTATTTATACAATAGCAATGACCTTAATTTTATTTTTAGGTCACAAAAGGTCGACATGGCAAAAAATACATAATAATACTGTTTTTACATTAAATGTCAAAATCAAACCCTAAATCAATCAAAGATGAAGACGCCATGCCCTTTTAGGGTGACGTTAGCCCCTTTTAGGGCAACGTTGGTCTCCTGGGGAAAAACGTTTGGCCTTCTTGGGCCTCAAGAACATGCCACACGTGCCACTTTGGCACATAACTGCCTCCCAAAACCTCCATAGCACTGGATGACGTCATAAGGTGCAACCCTATGATCTGTCTCTGCCCCTTGCTGGGGTGTCAACATCCATCTGGTGGGCTTTCAGCCCCATGGAGGTCCGAACTAATCATCTCCCCATGTGTACCTGTCCATCTAGGTACCTGCCATCGGGTATGGTCCTGAAACATCAAAAAATATGCCCTCCATGGGCTCATAAGTCATAGGGATCATAGCAATGTCAATCACATCTAATCGTCAATTTTATTAAACATGTGCATAAAAGTTCCTTTACTCAGAAAAGTGTTCAAAGACATTATACTAATATATAAGCCACGTTTCGAGGAAGCGCTAGGGTGTCCTATTGGGCTAATGCTCACTGGATGTGGGGTGTTTCTGGGAGAAATAAAATCCAAGCCATGTGAGTGGATGAAGTGGATAAGGGATGTCTGGGCAAGGGGTGCAATGAAAGCATGGAAATGCATGGATTACCTGTGGGTGCCTCTATAGAGGGTGAGTTGCACCTGTCATAGATGAAAATGTTTCCAATCCCATTCATGCCTTTTATCTTTATTATTATTTCTTTTTCTTTAAAGAAGCTAGTCAGGGGACACTGCCCTAGCGTGGTGACTAATGGTGGAAATGTTACCCACAAGCATTTCACGGAATGAGAAGGCTGGCTCGTGATGAGACCCCCTTTCTCCTGGCTATGCCACCAAGAGCCACTATCCTAGCATGGTGACCAACTGCTGGTAGTTTCATACCGCTACATGCCCATGGACCTAATAGGCTGGCTCGTGATGAGACCCCCTGTCCTCTAACAAGGTCTTGTTTTTTTTATTTTTATGGGTCCCTTTGTTTGTTGCTGAGAAGCCTTTTACTATTTTATCAAGGATCCCTGGGTGAAGCATCTCGAGGTTTCATTCTTTGGATTTTATCTTTTGCCAACTACTTTTACCCTCTGGGCCTTTATCCCCTTCTTCCCACAAGGTAAGGTGAAACCCTTAAATATTTGGCCAACCCAATGGCCAGACCAATGTAATGGGATGGATGAGTGGGAAAAGGATGAAAAGTGGTAAGTATATTGGGAGCGGACAATGGCTTCTCATGAATCCCCCCAGTGGAAACTCAAAACCTATGGGCACAAGATTACTAGGGCATCATGTCATTCCCCCCAGATATGGTCAAGTGGATAGGTACAAGATCCAAGCACCCGTTAGAAACAAAAATAATTGAATGCACATATTCAAAGGTTTTGAGGATCAAAGTGACACATACCATGATACTCATACTCATTACCTCATGGAGCAAGATCCATTTCTACTACAGGACCAGGCCGAGGCGACGGATGTTGCTGTTGTTGACAAAGTGGAGGTGTTGAAGAATGAAAATATGGGCCCTCCAGGGACATGATCAAGTTGGTTTGGGTCTCGGTACTCCATGTCTAGGACCTGTGGGCCTCGAGACATAATCTCCTTAGTTATACCTAAAGTGGGGGATAAGAATGCCTTCCCACTTCCCTCCAAGGATCCAATGTATCTGATTAATCAAGAATCCTCCAAGCTACTCCGGGAGTGCTCACAACATTCCTCGCAAGAATGGGATCCCCCTTCATTGCACACAGTCCCTCTAGCCTTCCCATTTTCCTCCAGGGCTCTAGTGCATTTGATTAATCAAGAATCCTCCCAACTACTCCAAGAGTGCTTACAACAACCCTCACAAGGCTCTTGAGTCATTTTCCCAACATAAAAACGCTTTAGAGGCTCACATGTCTCTTTCTCAACATAAAACACAACCCAACAATGGCTACCTTCAAGCCCAACATGGTTTGTGCTCTTCCCAACACTCATCTCCTCTCTTGCTATCCAAAATCTAAGTAAAAAATGTTTTCCATGCAAAAGCGTGACTTGTCCAAAAAATGTCCCCCTTGGGCATATGAATTTTCTCTCCTTGTTTGCTTACTTGACTTGACTTGACTTACAATCTTCCCCAAGCTGATTTTACTCATGCCCATGCTTTCAATAACTCTGAGATGTGACTCCCCACACCCACCTTCTTACATGAATTCAATGATTGACTTAAGGAACATTCAATCAACAAATAGAAGATTATACACAATGATGACATAATTCAAAAATGTGGGTTGGATTAATATCCATGAATAAATCCCTCTTAGACCCCTCTCTCTTGTGGAATCATAACCCTCCATTGTTTTTTTTCCTTCTCGTATCGCAGTCAACGATTACTATTTGACTAATTATTTCAATGCACATAATATACTATTTGGCCCCCAACCATATTAAACCAATACAGGTTCTTTGCCCCAACACATTGATTCATCAACCTAAATTACATTTATACAATTACATTCTAATTCACGTGGATTACAACTAGGGATCTTACAAAGGCAAAGAGCACAATTCGATTGTGTCTCTCATATTCAGTATTATTGAATGTGTCGGAGGAAGTTATAGCAAAGACATTATGAAATAATTTAGTGGCTTTGTATTAGTCTAAGTCTATGGGAAACAAACTTTTCATGTAAAAGAAGTTGTACAACCTGAGGATGAAAGATGGAGACTCAGTAACAGAGTATCTGAACACCTTCAATACTGTGGTGAATTAGTGATTGCTTGTTGATATTAAGATTTTTGATGAAGATAAGTGTATCAATTTATTGTGCTTTTACCAGACTCGTAGGATAGTCTGGTTGTGGCCATCCCATCCTTGTTGTCAGAGGAGATGAGGCAGAAAAACATGGAAATCCAGAGCACAAATGTCTTATTTGTAAGAGGATGCTTCCATGAAAGAAATAAAAATAAGTTTTCAAGTGGGAGATCTCAATCTAGAGAAAGATCTAAATCTATAGGAAAATTCATAAATGTATGTTGGAAATGTGGAAAAGAAGGGCATTACAAGAAACAAAGTAGATCTATAAGTGTTGAGAGAGGGAAGGGATCCAATGCTACCCCTTTTATAGAAACACAAATCTGTAGATGGAGGTGATGTGTACTGGGCTTCTTCAAGCACACATGTATATCATGAGGCATGGTTGGTCGACTGAGGTGCATCCTTTCATATGACTCCTCATAGGGAGTGGTTTTGTGAGTATGAAAGGTATGATGGGGGTGATGTTTTTCTAAGAGGTGATTTGACAACCAAAATAGTATCACAAAGAAAATTCAAGTTGAAGTTCATGGATGGTAGGATTAAAACATGCCCTAATGTTATGCACATCCTAGGATTGACCAGGAGTTTGATTTCTATAAGCAACATGGACGATGCAAGTGTAAAAACAATGTTTGAAAAGGAAACCTGCATGATGGTTCAAGGAGCAATGGTGTTGCTGAGGGGAGTTCATATTGGAACTCTATATAAGCTACTGGGGAAGCACTATTAGTGACGAGTGCAACAATTTCATTGTTACTAAGATTGGAGATGAAGAAGGAAAACATTATGCAGCCTCTGGAGAAAAGATTATGTTGTGGCATCAAAGAGTTGGGCATATCGGAGAGAAGGGGCTTCAAGTACTACATAATAAAGGTATGTTGAATTGTTCTATGGATCTTGATTTCTGTGAACATTACTTGTATGCAAGGCATAATCGACTAAGATTTTCCTTTGGTGCTACAAGGGTAGGGGGAATTTTACAATCGGTGCACAATGATGTGTTTGGAATTGCGAGGATTTCATCACTAGGTAAATCTGTGTACTATGTCTCATTTATATATGACTTCTTGAGGAATGCATGGATTTATTTCCTCGAGAAGAAATATGAAGTCTTCAACAAATTTAAAAAGTTTAAGGCTATTGTGGAAAATTAGACAGAGAAGAAAATTAAGGCGATGATGAATAATGATGGAGAATTTTGTGGGAATGAATTCAAGGAATTCTGTAAGAAATGTGGTATAGTAAGGAAAAAGACTACTCAATACACACCTCAGTGGAATGGAGTTGAAGAAATGATGAACGAGATGTTGATGAAAAGAGAAATGAGCATGCTTAGTGGTGCTAGGTTGGGACCAAAATTCTGGGTAGAGGCAGTGGACACTGCATGTTACCTGGTAAATCGATTACCCTCATCAAAGTTGGATGACATGACTCCACACGAGGTATGGACTAGTAAGAAAGTCTCTCTAACACATCTCAAGGTTTTTCGTTGTGATGCTTATGTACATGTTACAAAGAAAAATATGAGTAAGATGGATAAAAAGACTGAAAAATGTATCTTTATTGGTTACAAAGATGACATGAAATGTATTAAGTTTTGTAACCCAGAAACTAAGAAGGTCGTGTATAGCCTAGATGTGGTATTTAGAGAAATTAAAGATGTTGTCAAGCATGATGTCCTGCCAAGGGAGGAAGAACCAAAGAAAATAGAGTTTGAATTGAAGGATAATGAATCAGAGTCTACATAAGAACAAGAATCAGAGGAAGAAGATCCTCATATTCCAATGTTGAGGAGATTAGTTTGAGAAAGAAGGGAAATGTGTACTCCACCTGATTTTCGTTCAAATTTCGCTTTTCTTATTACTGATGATGATTTTAGAACTATTAGGGAGGTAGTGGATTTAGAGGATGGAAAACTCTGGAAAAAGACCATGGTTGAAGAAATGGTAGCCTTGGACAAGAACGAGGCTTGGGATCTAGTGGAGTTGCCCCTGGGAAGAAAGTCCATTGGCAATAAATGGGTGTTTAAGAAGAAGTTGAATGCAAAAAGTAGAATGAATAAATATAAAGTCCGGTTAGTAGCAAAAGGTTATTCCTAGGTAGACATAATTGACTTTGGTGAATTTTTTTCTCTGCCAGGTTAACTTCTATTAGATTTATTTTATTTGTTGTTGTTGTTTTTTTATTTTGAAGCAGAACAAGTGGATGTGAAGATAAAATCCCTACATGTGGATCTTGAAGAAGAAAACTACATGAAGCAACAAGAAGGCTTTGCAATGAAGGGAAAGAAAGAGTTGGTATGCAGGATGAAAAATTCCCTATATGGGTTAAAACAACCACTAAGGATGTGGTATAAAAAATGTGATACTTATATATTGGGACTTGGTTTCACAAGAAACAGAGTCGATCATTGTGTGTATTTCAAATTAGTAGGTGGTCGTCTTATTTATTTTGTATTGTATGTGGATGACATGTCCTTGATAGGAAACAACAAGGAAATTATTCAGGATGTGAAAACTCAGCTGCCCTCTAAATTTGACATGAATGATTTCGGTACTACAAATTTTATTTTAGGCATAGAAATTAGAAGAAATTGGGAAAACATAAAACTTTGGTTGAACGAGAGAAAATATGTTGAGTCAATATTGCAGAGGTTTAATATGCAATAATGTAAACCTATCAAGGTCCCTATTCCTATAGGTGTAAAGTTATTCGCAGATTAGTGTTCGAAGACACATGAAGAGGAAGAGGACATGTCCCATGTTTCGTATGTTAGTGTGGTTGACAATTTGATGTATGCAACAATTTGTACTAGACCAAACATTGCACATGCAGTGGGATTTTTGAGTAGGTATATGTCAAAACCAAGGAAGGAGCATTGGGAAACAGTAAAGAGGATTTTCAGGTATTTGTGTGGCACTATTACTTATGGATTGTGTTACCAAGGAAGACCATAATTAGATAGAGTGTTGGACATACATGGCTTTGTTGATGCAGACTGGGTTGGAGATATGAATTGTCAAATATCTACAAGTGGGTATGTGTTTAACCTATTTGGAGGAGTAATCAGTTGGATGAGTAAAAGATAGTGTGCAGTGGCACTCTCAACTACAAAATCTGAATACATGTCAACCACTCATGCAAGCAAGGAAGCAATATGGTTACATAGATTGTGTTTAAATATTGGGTTGGTACAACAAGTTGTAAGAATAGATTGTGACAGTCAGGGTGAAATCTTCCTAGTGAGGAACACAACTTATCATTCTAAGATAAAACATATTGATGTTCAATATCATTTTTTCAGACACATAGTTGAAGATAAAAAGGTGTTGTTGGTGAAGGTGGACATTTTGGAGAATGTTGCAGATTCATTTGTTGATGTTTTAGTAACATTAGACAAGTACTTCCTCGTGGATTCCTGTCAACACGTGGGAGTCGTCATTCTTACCTCAGAACCTTAGGAGATTCACTTTATTAAGTGATTAATAAAGTGAATGTACTTTTTTAATAAAGTGAGTTTAATTTAATTAATGCCTAAGTATTTGACATTAATAATTAGATTAAGTCATAGCAGTTAGATCTAAAGTGAATGTGATGTTAGATATTAGTCGTTCATCACTTTAGGAGATCTAGGGTTTTGGACTTAGGGTAAACGTAAGGTTATGAATGGTATCCTATGTGAGAGGATGAGACATAACATATATACACATAAAGTAATTTGGAGCAAAGTGAGATTTTTTGCTCATGTGCTTGTGTCACACATAGAGTGAGAGAGTGAGCTCTCATTGATTGGGTGGAGAAGGATATACGTTCAAGTGTGGAGGGCACGGACCAAGGATAGGAGCAAAGGGGCAACATGGGAGATAACAACCAACCAACAATATCGAAGGATGATCTTGAGGTTTGTAGCGCTTGACTATCTAATGCTTTTTTATTCCTCAGGTGGGCCATTTTCCTAGGATGAGAGCCGAAAATAATAATAATAAATCTCACTGAATTGGTTTTCCCTTCGGGGTTTTTCTAGGGGTTATTTACCCAGAAATCTCTTGTGCAATGTGTGTGGTTTCCAGTTTTACCTTTTTGCTGATTTATTTGGTTAAAACCTAGCTGTACATTTAGTTAATAAAGCTATTTTATTTGATCCAAGTGTCGGGTACTAGATTCAGGAAAATTAACATGGTATCAGAGTGTAATCTCTAAGGGAAGCCAGATTTTCACTGACATAATTTTAGAGTGCATGAAATTTTTTAATTTAGTCTCTAGACTGCGGGGTGAAAGATAAAACTCAGAAATTAAAAAACATAAAAGAAAGGCATTGTACGACAACCATCATCGTATGAACTCTGTATGGATCGTACGACCACACACATTTGTTACATATCGAGTGCTGCAGGATGTCGTGGCTCGGTTCAATGTACAAATCGAGATTTATGTTGAAGAATCAACTTGGAGACTGTTGAAGTGGTGGCTGCATGAGAAATCGTAGTTGGTTGTGAGGAGATTCAACTAAGATATTGCAACAAGTGTTGATATTTGAAATAGCCAATGAGAGGTAAGGCGAGCTGAGAAAGGGTGTAAATGCATGGAGCGTGGATAGAAGGAGTTTGTAGGAGAAAGGTGACTATGGTTTATGCATGCGACAACAAGGAGCAATCGGTTGCATATCTAGGCCAAGTCATGAAGAGAGGCGACTACAACTAGCAAATCAACCAAAGAGGTCATCCACTAGCTAGGCTAGGAGGTCCAGCCAACAAGCCATGGAAGTTGTCGAGCAAAGGCCCATAAAGCCTCGGGCAGACCCAAATTTTTTTCGGGTAGACCAAAAACTAGTCGGGCAGACCGCAAAAGTCTCGGGAAGCCTCGGGCTAGTGTCCGGGCAACGAACAACAAGTCCGGGCAGCGGGAAACATATTTCAGGCAATAGGTAGTGGGTCCTGGGCAACTAAAAAATATTTTTTTAGTTTTCGTGCCTAAGGTGCAAGGCACAATTTTCATTGTTTTTTAGATTAGATATTGGAGATGGTAGAAGCGAAGTTGAGATATGATGACTGATTGAAGGGTGCCTCTAACTTTCTTTCATGGAAAGCACGGATTATGTTTCTCCTAAGGGATAAAGGACTGTGGATTCATGTAGATACCCCAGTGACCCTGCCAACATATCCTGCAGAGTTGGCCAAGCATGAGGAAAGGGAGGCCAGGAAATGTGGATAATATTAGATTCGGTCAAGGATCATCTTATATCTCACCTATTTGAGAAAAAGTCAATCAACGTGATGTTCTCGATTCTGACAACTCTATTTCAGAGTAATAACGAGAACGAGAAGATGGTATTGAGGGACTGACTTAGGAACACCAAGATGTCCAAGATTGATTTAGTGACCAATTATCTCACCAGGATCACTCAGGTTCATGATCATCTAGGGGCAGTCAACAAGGCAATGATAGATGTGGAGTTAGTGAGGGTGGCCTTGAATGGTTTCACCAAGCCTTGGACTTTGTTCATCTGTGCTCGAGAGTGTTAATGTTTAAGCCATTATTATATTTGTTTGCATTTCATTAGATAACAATAGCATAATTCAAGATCACTGAAAAATACACAATCACAAGAGACACAACATTTGTCCTGGGAAACCCTCTAGGGGAAGAAAACCCAGCAAAACTTCCTTAATATAGATAGCCAATGCAATGCCAAGAGATCTCTTAAACTAATACAGAAAGTCCTCTCTGATATGCACCACTCTCTCTCTCCTTCTTCTCCAGCAACATATCCGAAACTTGTCTCTCAATGAGCAAGAGAGTTGTGTGTCTAAGTGAGGCGTTGGCCTCTTTATTTATACAAGTCTGGCATGTGTGAAGTGTCTCTTCACTGGTAGGGCCGACTTCTCAAACTGGGTGGGTAAACCCACCTTTATTATATTTCTGGGCCTCTTTAATATCTGTTGGGGTCGACTTCTTATTCTGCCTATTACAATTGTCTTTTGACCAACCCGCAAAAGGGGATTTGGTCCTATTACAATAACCGACATGATCAATCCACAATGGGGATTGATCCGATGAATAATATATCAAATAATAATTAGAATACTCTTTGCAGTTACATTATTTCAACACTCCCCCTTAACAAGAAGGATATTCTTCAACAACATCATGCGAGAGAGAGAGGACACCATCATCAACAACATCAAGTGGGTGGGAGGACAACATCATCAATATCATCTTGGAACACTGACTGGCATATCTATAAATCATTAGAAGTTTTCTTCATCGGCAACATCGTCATTCTCCAAGGAATGCCATCATCATCTGCATCAATATGTATTAGTATAAAAACTGATACATCATCATCATCACAACACAAGGCTGGCTCATCATAATGTTGAAATAATGTAACTGCAAAGAGTATTCTTATTATTATTGATATATTATTCATAGGATCAATCCCCATTGTAGATCGATCGTGTCGGTTATTGTATAGGACCAAATCCCCTTTTGCGGATTGGTCAAAAGACAATTGTAATAGGCAGAATAAGAAGTCAGCCCCAACATATATTAAAGAAGACCATAAACATAATAAAGGTGCGTTTACCCACCCAGTTTGAGAATTCGACCCTGCCAGTGAAGAGACACTTCACACGTGCCAGACTTGTATAAATAAAAGAGGCTAGTGCCTCACTTAGACACAACTCACTTGCCCATTCTTAGAGACAAGTTCATATCTGCTACCGGAGAAGAAGGAGAGAGAGAGAGTGGCACATATCTAGGAGAGGACTTTCTGTATTAGCATAAGAGATCTCTTGGCATTGTATTGGTTATCTATATTAAGGAAGTTTAGATGGGTTTTCTTCCCCTAGAGGGTTTCCCAGGATAAATGTTGTGTCTCTTGTGATTGTGTATTTCTTAGTGATCTTGGATTATGCTATTGTTATCTAATGAAATGCAAACATCTATAATAATGGCTTAAACATTAACATGGTATCAGAGCCAAGCTGAAGGAAGCATCTTTCAAAAGTGAAAAACGTCACTGTTACCGTACATGAAAATTAGGGCTTTTTATTGGTGAAGCTTTTCATCCCCAAAACCATCTAGAAAAGTGCGCCCTCCCCCAAGGATCATTTTGGCACCTTCAGCGCACCTTTTTATTGGATAGATATCCTGGAAAGTGAAACCCTAGTTTTCACAAAGTACCATAAAACTAGAGTACCAAAAGTACCAGAAAACCAGAAGCACCAGTCCAGGAATCCGCAGATCAAGTTTGAGGGGGTAAAAGTTGGATTTTCAGAAATCTGACTGCACCAGCTAACTCGCCTCAGCTCAGCGCATCTATCCCCTGGATCATAATTTCAAAATTCTAAGTTTGAAAAATTAGGGTTTCCTCATAAAACCCTAAGTTGCAGTTGCAGTCTTAGAACCAGTTGCAGTTGCAGTACCAGTTGCATTTGTAGTCGTAGAACCAGTTGCAATCACCCTTGAAGTTTTCTTAAGAGTTGGCAATGATTACCGCTGCTACCAGATGGAGCCACTACCTGCAAATGCTATTAGAGGTATGTACTTACATATGTTTAATGGTTAAACCCTAAAGAGTATTT
>ML817962.1:50159-78121 GCA_009831015.1 Picea engelmannii
CTTTTGGAAGTAGGGTTTCTTCCTTCCTCCTTTGGTGTGAGTAGCTAGGGCTTGATCATCATCCCTTGCTAGTAACGCTTCACGATTTGCTACTCTTGTTTCTTCTTGGATGCATTCTTCCCATAGACTATCAAACTTCAGTTTCTCCATTCTGACACATATCATTTGGATGAAAGCATCCCAAGGTCTTGTGAGACCATTTAGGGCCGTCATTATGAGTTCGTCTTCGTCTATGGTATCTCCAATAGCTTCTAGCTATTCTTTGAATTCTGAGATTCTGGAGAAGTATTCCTGAATCATTTCTCCTTTCTGCATCCTTGTATTCTTCAGTTGAGTTCTAAGATTCATCTTCTGATTTATGTTCTTTCCTTCATATAGTCTGGTCAAAGCATCAAACATTTATTTCAGAGTCTTCTTAGATGACACATAAGGAATCAGGTGGTCTTTGATTGGATCTGCAATGATTCTTTTGGCCCTTATTGTGTCCTTTTGATGCCTTGCCTTTTCTGCAGCATCGACAGGTTCCGATACTTCTTCTTTGATGAATCTTGCTAGGTCATTCTCTTCAAGAATGAGGCCAATCCTATACTTCCAAGCACGAAAGTTTTCCAATCCTTCTAACTTGTCAACAAGCTTAACACTTGCAGACATCTTTACCTGGAGCTAGTAAAATGACCGAAAAATGAAAGTGCTCGAAATAAAAAACTGAACTTACTAGGAGGTGCGCTTGGCTAAGGCGAGTAGCATGGTGTGTTTGGATCTGAGAAAATCCAACTTTTTCTCCTTCAAATTTGATCTATGGATTTCTGGACTGGTGCTTCTGGTACCTCTGGTATTCTGGTGCTTCTGGTACACTGGTTTTATGGTACTTCTGGTACTTTGTGAAACTAGGGTTTCATTTTCTGGGAGATCCAACAACTAAAAAGGCGCGCTGAGAGTGCCAAACTAATCCTTAGGGGAGGGCACACTTTTCTAGATGGTTTTGGGGCTGAAAAGCTTCACCATCAAAAAGCCCTAATTTTCATTTACGGAAACAGTGACATTTTTCACTTGTGAAAGATGCTTCCTTCAGCTTCACTCTGATACCATGTTAATGTTTAATCCATTATTATAGTTGTTTGGATTTCATTAGATAACAATAGCATAATCCAAGATCACTGAAAAATACACAATCACAAGAGACACAACATTTATCCTGGGAAACCCTCTAGGGGAAGAATACCCAACAAAACTTCCTTAATATAGATAGCCAATACATTGCCAAGAGATCTCTTAAACTAATACAGAAAGTCCTCTCCCAGATATGCACCACTCTCTCTCTCCTTCTTCTCCAGCAGCAGATCCGAAACTTGTCTCTCAATGAGCAAGTGAGTTGTGTGTCTAAGTGAGGCATTGGCCTCTTTATTTATACAAGTCTCGCATGTGTGAAGTGTCTCTTCACTGGTAGGGCCAACTTCTCAAACTGGGTGGGTAAACCCACCTTTATTATATTTCCGGGCCTCTTTAATATATGTTGGGGCTGACTTCTTATTCTGCCTATTACAATTATCTTTTGACCAATCTGCAAAAGGGGATTTGGTCCTATTACAATAACCGACATGATCAATCCACAATGGGGGTTGATCCGATGAATAATATATCAAATAATAATTAGAATACTCTTTGCAGTTACATTATTTCAATAGAGAGAAGCTTCTAGACTTCGGTAAATCATGGGATGATTGCATTTAGGAGGAGACTCGTTGAGAGGCTCTAGGAGGCTCGTAGGAGGATGGTGATGTGGAGAAACTTGCACTTGCTAGTTAGGCAAGGAAGGACAAGGGGAAGGTCGGGATGAACATAGGTGGAGATTCATCTTCACAAGCTAGCACAGGGAAGGACCTAAATAGGGTCAAGTGTTTTCCCTGCCATAAGAAGAGACATTGTGCTTCATAGTTATCGGAGAGGAAGAAGGGCGAAAACATGATGCAACCAGATGTAGCTATGTCGACAAGGGATCAAACAGATGAGTTTTCCAAGAAGTTTGAACATACAGAGTTCTTACTTGTTTCCCAGACTTCCTTGGGCACCATATCAACTAGTGCATGACTAATTGATAGTAGGGCCACATGTCATATGACAGGAGCACGAGAGTTGTTTGAGAGCTTCATAGAGTCAGATTCATACATTAAAACTTGGCTTGCCCATCTCACCCATGTGAATCAAGTCTTACAATTGTTTTCTCATCATCAATTATTTCTCAAAATCTTTAACTGTGCCTTTGGTGTCTTTGAAGTAGAATATCTAGGTCATATTGTTAGTAATGATGGTGTACAAGTGGACTTGAAGAAAATTGAAACAATAAAGGATTGGTCATGTCCTAAGACTCTACGGATTTTACGAGCTTTCCTTGGTATAACAAGGTACTACATAAAGTTTGTCAATAACTATGGAAATATTGGTTTTCCCTTCACTGTCGTACTTAATAAAAATCCTTTCGATTGGAATGAAGCCACGAATCAAGCCTTATAGGATTTGAAGAATGTTATGTGCAAAACCCCAATACTTTCTCTACTAGACCTCACTGTGACTTTTTCTTTGGATTGTGATGCATCGAGAAAATCAATTAGAGTAATTCTCATGCAAGAAGGAATATCATTGGCCTTTACTAGAAAACAACTTTGTGAATGGCACTTGGGAAAATCCACCTATGAAAAATATATGACATATATCTTGTATGTTGTGGATATCTAGTGTCCATACTTTCTTGGGAAACGTTTCCAAATTAAAATTGATCATCATAACCTCAAACACTTTCTAGAGAAAAGGGTTTCATCCCCAAAGCAACATAAATGGGCTACCAAAATGTTAGGTTATGATTATGAGATCATTTATAAGGAGGGAAAGGAGAATGTGGTAGTGAATGCTCTCTCTAAAAAACATGAAGAGGGAGGGTCCCTCTTTTCACTCTCATTCATCATAGTTGATTGGTTAAATGAGGTCTGGAAGGAACGATTCATAGATCCCAAGATTGTCAGCATGATCAAACAAATTCAACAATCCCCCCTCGCATCTCAAGGATACACTTGGCACAATGAAGATCTTCACTATAAAGGGAATTTGTATTTGAGCAAACAATCCACCTTTAAGTCAATTGTGCTATCTAAAATTCATGCATCTCCAATAATAGGTCATTATAACTTTCATAAAACATATGAATAAATCAAATGTTCATTTTTGTGGGTAGGCCTGAAGAAGGATGTCCTCACTTTTTTGGCCGAGTGCGACCTTTTCCAACGACACAAGGGAGAAACAATAAAAAATCTAGGTGAACTAAAATCTTTACCTATTCCGCTTTTTATGTGGGGTTACCCAAATTTGGCAATAAATCTGTCATCATGGTTGTGGTTGGTCGCCTTTCCAAATATGCTCATTTTTGTGCCATGCAACACCCCTTTAGAGCTACCATGATTTGTAAGTCTTCATGGACATCATATTTAAACTACATGGTATGCCACAATCTATTGTCACAAACTATGATCCCACTTTCACTAGCAATTTCTAGCAAGAATTGATTAGGTTCGAGGGCACTCAATTGCATCTTAGCATTGCCTATCACCCCCAAACTGATGGTCAGACTAAATTTGTCAACAAGTGTTTGGAATTATATTTGAAGTGTTTTACTTCCGAATGATAGTCACAATGGATTCAGTGGTTACCCCTCGCAGAATGGTGGTACAATACAACTTATCATGGTGCCACTCATATGACCCCCTTTGAAGTTGTCTATGACCAAAATCCACCATCAATACTATCTTACTTACGAGGAGTCTCAAAGGTACAAAAGGTCAACGAAACCCCCGGAGCTTGGGATGATATTCTCAACACTCTCAAAGATAATCCAGTCATGACTCAAAATAGGATGAATCAACAAGCTGTTCAACATCGCTCTAAATGCCATTTTAAAGAAGGGGATTAGGTGTTACTTCTTCTTCAACCTTATAAGAAAATATCCCTCATAGAAAATCACCCACCAGTGTAAGCTTGCTCAAAGTTGAGTATTTTTGTAAGCCATGGGGAAGCAAGGATGCGGTCCCACTTTTAAAGTATCACCTCATAGATGTAACACTCCGCCCAGTCGAGCAGCCTTTCACCGAGGTTAAGAGTGGTGCAGCTATGGTGTTAACCGTGAGTATGAGAGGATTGACCAATGCAGTGGTCGAAAGCTGGGGAAATTTCAATGGAAAATCATGTCGACCTCCCTGCTCTTTCAAGGATGAGCTGAAACGATGTCAAAACCGACCTAGGGGTTTTACGTAGAGAACCACATGAAGAGGGCCGCAGATATTCGTTCTCCTTGTGGCGGCTCACTAGAATCAATTAAATCCTTCCTTTTGGTTATGTGAAACACCGCCACCTCTCGACTGCTTGCTACAGTCTCAGGCATACGGTTACCAGGCTAGACAGTTGATGGGCTATCACTTAGCCTCTCTCACGGGCTATCACGAATCGTTGGTAAAATTTGCATGAGAGTAAGCAGTCGGGGCGCAAGCATGAGTGAGCATGTACAGTGAAGATATTTCCAGGAGATGGACTTGTTGTTTGTGTGAGGAGAAACCCTAGAAGAACGTAGACTGAAATTGGCCAGAGAATACTCCAGAGAAGGTAGAGGTATCTACAGGCAGATCAGGAGGCATTTTCTGCATGCTAGAAGAAAAAACACTAGCGAAACACTGGACAGGTGAACGTTTTTGCGGACTAGAATGAAAACACTCAAGGGAATGAAGCGTTTCTGGACACACTTAGATGCTATGGAAAACTATTGTAGTGAATCAGCCTTGAGGAATGATAAACACATGGATAAAGATAAGCGTGAGTTTGCATTTATCATCAATATGATATAGATATAAATACATGTAAATGACCATTGGATTCATCTTCCAAGGTCTTTTTGACTCACTATGATTGTTACAATAATTTGGCTCTTCATAACTCTAATGGATTAGGTTTCCAATAGACCTTATAAGATTCTAAAATGTATTGGGCCAATGGATTAAGAATTATTTTTGAGTCACTTCAAAATCCATCCCATCTTTCATGTCTCCTAAAATAAAATGGTTGGATCTAATTGTTGCACTCAAACTAGCCTTCCCGAATTGGATGAAGAAGGGCCCATTTAGTTGCATTCATAGGTTTTCCTTGACAAAAGAGAGCATTGTCTCCTCCAGAATGATATTTAGGAAGTCTAATACAATAGAAGGATACACGGCCAGAGTATGCTACAGGGGGGAGTTAGGGTCCTCACCTCCCTAACCCCCTAAGTAGATAGATATTTTATTGTGTATTGTTATGTATGGAAGCCATCACTAGTAAATAAGGCCCATGTAATAGTGTGAAAGCAATCAGTGTAAGAAGACTTACTATAAGGTTATGCCTACTAAAGAGATCATTCTCTAGAATGTTCCTAGGAGGTAGAAAGTACTATATAAAGATGTAGAATCAATGTAAAAGAGTCTTGTGAAGTTATTTGTCATTGGATCTCTATTCAATTGGAGGTTTCCCCCTCAAAGAGAAAAGTGAACATTGCTTCCATTAATAAAGGTATAATATTATGGTTCTTTATTTGTCTATTATAGTTGCACCCTGCTTTTTTTGTAGTAAATCTAAGTAATATTTGCAATTTTTGCTCACAAAGAACATCACATAATAGGACCTATACAATGGTAGCTTGATTTGAAGTCATATTATTTATCATTATTGAGGGTACTACCTATATGAACTTCATTTTAAAAGTTGTGCATAATAGAGTAAGTTAAATAATATTCTAAATACAATAGATGAAATTTATTGATATTTTAATGTTTTATATATCCCTTTTATAGGGATAGGGTCAGGTTCAAATCCAGAGGGGGGTAGGTATGTATACCTCTATATAATTTAGTAGTCAAATCATTGCGCGAAGAGGGTCCCATGTCCCACAAACAAAGGGGTCTCATACACCAATTTGTTGTCTGACTTGGTTGTGACCTTAAAAATAGATTATTATTATTATTATTATTGTTATATCATTATCTATAAATTTTCCTTATTAAGAATAATTGGTGTTAAATACTAATATTTGTTTGACTTATCATTAATATAGAATTGTTATAAACACCATTGTCCTTAACCTTCTAAAAACAAAAAATGTTTAGGTCTAATTTTTTGAAACTTATATTTTTCTATAGGGGTTTGCCAAAAAACTTTCATGGAAAATAAATGAAAATGAAGTTCATTTCTTGTTTCCTTCTCATTGTGTCGTAACCAACCTAAGATCCCACAAGGATTCAAATTCTTAGGGGCTTTCAAAGGGACGTGGAACTATTGCTCTAGGGTGGTAGAGTTGGGTTTCATTTGAGAGCCATGTAGTGTATCTTTCTAGAGTAATTTTAAAATTTAAAAGATATACTCTATAAATTTGGAAAAAAACAATAAATTTCAAAACAAAAAACTTGTTAAGATTGATTCCAATATCTAGTACTAATGAGTGTTATTTCATTGTATTGAAAGCACAATGAAATGTTCTTTTTTTTAAACAAAAGCGATTAAGTTTATATTATAAAAAAAGGTTGCAACTATGTTGAATCAACCCGTGATTACAAAAAATTCCAAACTGTCTATGAACTTCTAGCATAACAAAAAGGATAACCGTCCTTATCTGGTCTATGTCTGCTACACTGATTACAAAAATGCTATCATCCTTCCATGAATAGATTCAGACACAAGAGTTTAAGAGAAAAGCAAATTTACAATGCATAAAACCTAGGTTAATTAAGTTTAAGCATTGTGTCCACTACTGCTTGAAGATATTCATTTCTACTATGCTCTAGAAATTGTTGCATAGGCTAGGTTACTTCAAAAGAGGCATGATAACCTTGAGAGGGAGTCGTTTCATGTTGCAGATGACTTCTTGGTTGCTTTCAGTGAATTTCCTTGCTAAGGGTGCAAATCTGTTATGTATGTCGATTGACCTTCCTTAGTACGATGACGAGCTCCTTGTCCCTTCTTTCTTTCTTATCCTGAAAATTCCTCTCCATCTGGGTGTGAGACTCATATAGAGATGCTAGTTTTTATTGTTGGAGTTTCAACTTCCCTTTCATGGCTTCCATTTCATAATTGGAGCAATGCCAAAGAGGCTGACTATGTCGCCACATGGGGGATGGTGAATTGAAGGTGGTTGAAAGGATTCGATAGCAAGACCGACATGGAGGATGCATTGGGAACCAGAGATGGTGTAGGAGGAAACAACTACCTTGAAAATTCCTAGGAATCATCAGAACCCACCCTTCAACAATCTTTAATGGCCGAGAAATGGCACCCATGTGTGCACATGTGACTGACTGTTTGGCGGAAGGCATGGTTGACGACAGATGATGGTACTACAGATCAAAACTCAGGGGCCATAAACAGAGATCCATGTGAACTCAGACAAGGGGGAAGCCAAGATATGAATTGCAACGTAGAGTGACGTCAAGTAGGAAAGTATCCCATATGTGATTTGATGGATATCTTGGGAGGCTTTAAAACTTGGCATGAGGGAGGGACAGAGCATGTTCCAAGTGGAGTATGACAAATGTGGGGATGAGACAGAGCTTGTACCAAGTGCATTAATGATTTATAAAAATGATTTAAGTTCAATGTTGAAAAGGGGGAGGGTCACATCAACCCCAAAAAACTTCTCCTTTCCCATAAAACTATGGTAGGAAGTGGGTGGAGAGAACTTCATTTACCCTTAGAGTTGTTGATATTTTGGTAGTTGCAGGAGGTATTAACCTCCATGTGTAACCCATGAATTAGAATAGAATATTCTGGAAGAAAGTGAACCATTAAACAGATGTGTGGAAACCCTAGAAGATAATTTGGCCTAGCAGAATAAATAATATTAGAATATTATCTTCCAGAAATACAAGTCCGCTCCATAGGAAAAAGATAAACAAAAAATATAATTACCAGAAAGTTAGGTCGACCCAGCCAAAAAAGTCACTGGAAAAATTAAAATAAATATAGGATGTTTTAGCTCATTTGTACACCCAGTTAGTGTGCAAGTCTTGTGGAGAGCTGCAGTTGTAGCTGCAAGGAGGAATAAGGGAGCATGGTCATCTCTTGGTCTTGGTCTCTCTCTTGGTGATTTTTCTTGGTGATATTCTTGGTGATATTCTTACTAAGTATGGCAGAAGTTTGAGATAGAGAGTAGTGCAGTTGCAATTGCTGCAATTGTGTATGGTACTTGTTCTGTGGATATGGAGACTCTCTCTCTTGTGTGCTACCCTTGGAGGAGTGCTCTACTTGTATTGAGTTGTTTCTACAGTTAACAACTAGGGTTTATTTATTGGTTCTAGAGTAGGCTTGCCAAAATTATTATAAGTAAAGGTTAGTGTGCTTGGGGGTGGCATATGTGAATGCCTACGGTTGGGTGACAATGATGTGATATTGTCTATGGTCAAAAGAGCATAAAAAAAATTCAACAAGAGCTCCTTGGTCCATTTTTCTTATGTCCTTTACTCCATGTGCTAGATGCAAACCATGGAGACAACCCATTCAACATTTGGCTTCCATTTTTTCCTTAGAGTTTCATCCATTAAAATAAAGAGGGATGGAGAGAGAGGACAACCCTTCCTCAAACTCCTACTGGAGCAAAAACATTGAGTCAGCCTACCATTAATCATTGGATAGATCCAGGGGAACTAATATATTAGGCTTGAATCCATTCAAAAAAATCTTCCAAGAACCCAAATTTTTGAAGAACAAAGAAGAGAAAATAATGTTTTACTTTGTCGAAGGAATTCACCATATCTAGTTTTATGACTATCCCTTTTTCTTTGTTGATGTGGCTTGAGTAGATAGCCTCTTGAATGAGAACTATACTATCTATAATTTGTTGGTTTTCCATGAAAACCCCTTGGTCATCAGATATTGTCTTAGGAAGAAGCAGCATGAGTATGTTAGCTATGATTTTTGTAAGGAATTTATAAGTGGAATTGCAGAGAGAGATTGGTTTGAACCTCGAGAAGTTGGAAGGATTGATCTCTTTGGGGATTAGAGCTAGAAAGGTAGAGTTTGTTAATCCATCGACCTTTTGTTTCCTGAGAGTGTAGTTTAGCATTATTTTTAGATCATATTTTATAGTTTCCTAGAAGAATTTAAATAAGTGAATGGAAAAATCACCAGGTTCGAGGGATTTGTCCTAACCAAGACCCCATATAACTTGAGATATTTCCTCTTTGCCAATTTCTCGAAGTGGGGCTGCATTCTCTTATTCTGTTATATAGGTTGGAATATTTTCCAACATTGCTTGCATGTTTCTCTATTTCCCCTCCTCACTTTCTTGTGCATAGAGATTTTCATAGTGTTGAATTGTTGCCTCCTTAATCTAATCAAATTTGTTTGTGGTCTGCTCCGTTTCCAATTGTATTTTTTGGACTGTATTTATGTGGCACCTGAATTGCAATTGTTTATGGAAAAGGGAGATATTTGAGTCTCCTGATTAAGTTACATAATAACTCCTTAAAGAATAGGGGAACCCCCTCCAAATAACCAAATACCTTTCATACTTCACCATTCCCCCCTCAATAATGAATACATGATCTCTTATATATATCTATTCACACTTGCAAATGAGGCCCCTTTATCACTAGGCCGACCCTATTACATATGTATCTACACATTACATGTACATTTAGGCCCATATATGCCCCCCCTTGGGGTCATATCATATACATTTAGCCATATATATGCCCCCCTTGGGTCATAACATAGTACCCTCCTTCAAAAATATTTTTCCTCAAAGATTTGCATTTAAAGGCTTCACATGTGATGAAACCAAGTAAAGTGATTTTCTTATGTTCCTGCTTTCTTCATTCCATTGTTGATTATCTATCCATCCAAAATAAATTATTTTCGGTCTTAATCCTTGGTGTCTAATTGTTGAATAATTTTCTTTCCTTTGATTCCATCTATTTTTGCTGAAGCTTCTCCAATTTGTAGTCTTTGTTGGTCTCTGATGATAGCTTGTTGAAGAGTAGTTTGGTGATGCCTTGTTCCATGAATATTGACAAGTATTCCATCTTCTTCCTTCATAATGTCGATATTGTCCTTCTTGTCTTCCTTGAAATGTTTCTTACTAATGAGGGTATCGATATGGTTTTACATTTGATGGTCTTCCTTCACTCTACACATGCATTTCATCTATCTTCTTTTCAACGACAATGGAATCCTTGATCATCTTTTCTTGGTCTTTGATTACTCTAGCCTTTGAGATATACCATCATATTTTGCATGTACATCCTCTAGATGGAGTTCAACTTCTTCAAGTATCTTCTGTTGAACTTCTTGAGTCTTGTCGTCTTTCTCATCTTTCAATTATGGCTTGTATTTCGGATTTTACCTCATCAGTATTTAAGGATTCCTCAACCTTCATGCAAATTTCATCTTTCAGTCTTTTGATAGATTCTTCATCCAAGATTATTATTTCTTCTTTATTTTGACAATTATTCTTTTCTTGTTTCAACCTCTTAACCTCATCCAATATTTTTTTATTATGTCTTCGTAATCTACATATCTCTTCATCTTTCTTTTTCAAATCTTCCCTTGATTCATCTTTTTCTCACTTGCCTTTGCTAGTCTTTCTTGCTTTAGGTTCTTAAACTCCTTAATGAGTGATTCATTAAGGGTTATTATCTTAGATAGATCCTCACCCTTATTCTTAATCTCTCCTTTGCTTCTTTTAATTCATCTTTAATTCTATAGATTTTCTCCATTTTTGTATCCCTAATCCATTTATCTAAGAAGTTTTTTTCAAATTCTTCCCATGGGGGGTGGAGTCTAGTATCTTCATCAAAGATTATCCACCACTTATGAGCTCCAATTGAAAAATAAAAAGATAACCCACAATGACCTATACCAATCCTCATAAAATATTCCTTTACCATCCTCAACCATTCCCTGGGACTGATTTCATCTTTATCTTCATCTCCACTAAAGTTAGGTATTGTCATTGATTCTTAATTGAGGTCTAACCCCAATCCTTGAATTCCAACGTCCATATATTAAGGATAAATGCATCAAATAGTTATAATACTTATTCCAATATTATTTTCTATGTGTTATCTTTCCAATGGATTTTGAATCATCTCAATCAAACATTCCAATCAAAAGTTATGATAGTTTTAAGTGAGCATACCTTTGAAACCCTGATTTGGAGTATGTCCTCCTGGTTGACCTTAATTATGATGTATCTATGCAATTTCATCCCTTCTTAGTCTGAAATTTCGACCTGTAGTACTCATAAAATTTCTTCTCTGCAATGCCATAGGTCTAACCAAAATTGGATGTGCCAAGTGGAAATTATGGTAACTTCCCCACACCTTAATTCTTTTTGGCATTTCTAGGAGAGAGAACTTGTACATCGTGCCCTGTGCACAATAATTAATATAAATTATGAAAGTTGTACCAGAAATACTATGGCCTATCCACTGTACAATTCAACTTGTCTCACTCAATTTGGATCCTTTATGAATACATTATGGTTATTTTACCCAGAACACATGTTTGAGACTAGTTAATAGGACTAGTCAAATACCCTATCTTACACATGGTGTATATAAAAAAGTAGGATGACCCAGAAGCTAAAATTTTTATCATAGATACCTTGATAATTTCTATGAATATCCTCCTGGTTTCAAGGTCTGAAACGTCACATAAAAATTTTATAGCGAAAATTTTGCGCTGACTAAATTCAGGATTATTCCTGAACCTTATATTTCATAGGCTATATCTATGAAAGTATAAGTCATCAGGAGATGAAATTTTAACCCCACGTACCTTGATACATATAATAAATATACTCCAAGGGGTTCCTTATGAAACGTCATAAAACAAAAGCTATAGCGAAAATTACAAGGTGTCTCGGATGCAACAGTGAAACCCCAAAACCTTGATCTCTGATCCCAAATGTTATGATCCAAATACTCAAAATATCCTAAAATAACAAAAGTACACACCATGTACAAAATGTCAATGTGGATCACAACTCCAATATAGATAAGTTACACAATAACTCCTTAAATAATAGGGGAACCCCCTCCAAATAACCAAATACCTTTCATACTTCACCATTCCCCCCTCAATAATTAATACATGATCTCTTATATATAGCTATTCACACTTGCACATGAGGCCCCTTTATCACTAGGCCGACCCTATTACATATGTATTTACACATTACATGTACATTTAGGCCCATATATGCCCCCCCTTGGGGTCATATCATATACATTTAGCCATATATATTCCCCCCTTGGGTCATAACATGTTTCTTCTCTGGAATCTCAGTTTGTCTTTCTCCCTGATTTTCAATTTTTTTCATTTAGAACCTCCCCCTCCTTTGTATATTGTTGGGGCTTCCCCCTAGGGGGTTTCTTTCGACTGTTATAGGTTGATATACTGATATGTGATTTCCTATGTTACTTTCATATTCTTCAGATTCTACTTCTTCACCTTCTAGGTTATGTGGGTCAAGATCAGGAGGGGTAGTGTTGGAAGAGCTTGGGTTTGGATCCGCATTTCCAACATCTTCCTTCTCTTGATTGGGTCCACCCAAACTCGAAAACTTATTTGTTGAGGTCAATTGGGATTCTACTTGGGTTTTTCTTCCTTGATTTACCTGATTTCTCCTATTTTCCTTAGGGTTTAAAGTTGAAGGGGGGTTTTGAGGAGGGTTGGGGAGGCAACTGTGATTCAAACATATGGGGGTTTTCCTAGTTTTTTTTCCGAGTGTTAGTTTTTTTCCTTGCTACCATTCCTCTTCTAGTTCTTCACTTATGCATGTCGATTCCTTCTTATTTTTGGGACATGCACAAGCAAAGTGGCCATATTCGTGATATGATTTGCATTTGAAGGGAAGTTTCTCATAGTCAAGTTGTTGAACATGGGACCATCCATAAAATGATATTTTTAAGGCTTCAAGCAATCCTTTTTTTACATCTACTTCCACACAGATTCTATCACATGAATACATTGTTGGCTTGGGTTCAAACTTATCAATTATTTTCAGAATGTGTAAAAACCATTACCACATAAATAATGGTTCATATGTCATCTGATCATAGGTTTCGAGTTCTATGCAATCTAAAGATCCATCTGCTGAGGAGAGGGCCAAATAACTACGAAATTACTGAGGAGGCCTCTTGTTGAATATTCAATCACTTTGCATCTGGATGCTACCAAAGGAATGTTGATTTTGAGGATTTGATCAAGTTTCTTGACGAAGTGAGAATGAGTGGGGTGGGAGGAGGACATCCCCAAAGAGTTGATCAACTACCTAAAGTATTTTTCATCTGACTCAAATTTAGGTGGAGGGTTTCGATCCCCTCCAGACATGGCTATGAACCTAAGAAGAGAAGGGGTTGGCTTGGCTTGTTGATAATTATGGTAGCTACGAGAGGTATTAACCTCTACGTGTAACCTTTGACGAGACTAGTATATTTTGGGAAGCAAGAGAAACCCTAAAATGTTGGATAATAACCCTAGAAGACAAGTCGACTCAAGAATAATTAATAGAGTTATTAGTCTCCAGGAAGAGAATTCAGCCCAATCAGGTGAGTTGGAGCAATATAAATAGAGGGCGCTATAGGTGATTTTGGTCTCACTCACTCACAACTACATAAGGACAAGTGATGTGCATGATTGGTGGAGAACTGCAATTGTTGCAGTAGTGACTTAGTCTTGGGTTATGGTTTGGACTTTTCGTTTGGTATTTGGTTGTTGTTTCTTGGTACCCTAGACTTCGAGAGAGGTATGCTACCTTGGTTGACTATTAGTCTGCTTCCATAATTATTCTATCTATCAAGGTTAAAAGGTGCTCGGGGGTGGCCTTTGTGCTATGATCTTTCGTTTATTCTGAGAACGAATCACGAAGAAGACAAACTTCCCCATCTGAGAGATGACCTTCCTGCATTGCTTAGCAGAGATCAAGGAAATAGCACAAGGTGGGACTGCCTTGGGTATCCTGTACAATTTCCTGTTCAAAGTAATAATAACACTACAACACTTAGACTCATATACAGCATGAAGTTTCCCTAAATAAGGTTGTCCCAAAAGAACATCACAAACTTTGAGAGGAGCAACATCACACAATACCTCATCTTTGAAGGGCTTGATGCCATACGACTGTTGGCTGACGCAGAGATCGCTTCCTTGGCGGAGCTATCCAATGGTGTACAGTTGTGGGTGCAGCGTTGTTGGCAGGGCCAACCGCTTGATGACCTCTTCTGAGATGAGGTTCTTCTGGCTACCGCTATCGACGATGAAGTGCATCGGGGTGCCTTTTACCCACATCTGTAAATGGAAGAGGCTCTCTCCTTCTTCTAGCTCGCCTGGTTCACCAGGTTGGAGCTTGGTGGTAGCAACGATGGCACTGGGTTCCGCATCAATGATCTGTCTTCCCCTTTCTAGTTATGGCTTAGAGTCATAATCTACATTTGATTCAGAGGCTTTCACTTCGGCCACCAACGACTACTTTGAGTGACAGTCAGTAGTGTTATGCCAAGGGCTCTTATGGAAGTCACACCACATCCTGGTATCTTTCTTTGTCTTTCTGGAGTCCTTCTTTTCTTGTGGCTTGGACTGGTTGTCCTAATACTGTCCATATTTTCTCTATCCTTTGTTTGGTGGGTTGGGGCCGCCCTTTCCTGGCTTTTGTTGTGAGGGGTTCTCAGGCCCAAATTGTTGCGTCTTTTGTTTGAGCTTCTGCTCGATTTTGACAGCATATCGGTAGGCCGCGCCCAAGGATGAGATGTCCAGAAATTCCATTTTGGTATAGATGTATATATGTAGAGCATCGCGATACTTGAGCACCAGATTTCGCTCTGAAACTTTGATACCCAACTTGGTGCGCAAGGTATGGAAGATATTTGTGAAATCTGGCACTGCTTGGTCTCTTTCTTGCCGCAGTGTGGTCCATTTGGTATATAGGTCGTCATAACTTCTGACACCTTAATAGCATCCATGAAGGATTTCCAGGTGGTCGTGACTGAAAATAATGAGGTTTCCTCTATTTCCTTTTGCTCACAGAAAGTTTCCCACCAATCTTTGACATGGGGAACGACTTTGAGGAGCACAAAAGTAATCTTTTTTTTATTCAAAAAGTTATGGACAGAAAAATACCCTTCTAGTAGATTCAACCACTTGTCTATAGCATCTGCGTCTATATGACCTTCAAATATAGGAATATTGAATTTTATTTGTACCTTGAAGGGGGTGACGCCTCCGTTCGAAGAATATGTGTCACCTATTGGTAGTCGCCGAAGGATTTGTGCGAAACTATCCATCATCTCGTTCCTCTGTTGCATGAGGGATTCCTCAATCAACAGTTTGAAAGGATCTCCTGTCCAGTCATATTTATTTTCTCTTGCCATAAGAGGTCGCTTGGGCATGCAAGAGCTTCTTTCCTCAAGAGAAACAAGCTCGAGACCCAACTCTTTGTACTCCGACCTCGTTGGGGACATGCATTAAGACGATAAGGAGCAGACCGCTCTGATACCACTGATACGGATTTTATGAGCAGAATGAAATGAATACAAATTATTAACATGTGTTTAACACAAAATAAGAGAGATACAGTAAAACGGGTTTTCTATTCAATAACGAAATAAGCTGAAATTGTAAAATGCAATGGAAACAAGCTTGCTGGAATGGTGGCAGCTTCTCTCTGAGAAGAGATGTGACGGCAGCGTGCATTCGCAAGAAGAAGGTTACAATGAGAATTTGAAGGCCTTTTTACAATAAGAAAGAATGCAAAAAACCCTATACATCCAAAAACCTAACCCTGGGAGATGAAACACCAAAAGTCATGTGGGACCCGTTTGGGTAAGTTAGTACATCAACTTTCCGGGGTCGTAACGTTTGCATACGATCTCCGTTTTAGGCGTGTGATATCCCATTGGAAAGGTATTGTCGAGGAGATTCATTTTGGGAGCTCAATAATGCCTTTGATTGTAATTTATGAGCTCGATCCTGAAAAACCTTCATTTAGGCCCTCAAAATGGCCCCGAAAATTAAAACTGCTAAAAATAGTAAATTGTCAAAATTGTTAGAAAACTATTTTGAGCCAATTGGAAAAGGTGGGTGGCCACCGATATCCATTTGGATCATAAAAACCAGCCAAATCCTTTTCTATATTCTTCAAGAGAAATACCTTCACCACCAAGAAAGACCTAGCACATAAGAGGGTGCTCAAACCATATAAGACTAGTGCCCAAGATAGGTGCGCACTTTTCTCAAGTAAATGTACTTGATGAAATTTCCAAACTCACATGAAAGATGTGGTTCCACAATGGGGATTTTACCTTTACTTATACTAACCTAAACATGTCAACATAAGTGTCTATTGGCTCAACAGGGCCAACATCTCTAAGTCACATTATAATTATTATTATTATTATTATTATTATTATTATCCATATTAATTATCTTTTACATTTATTATTAATTACATTAAGGTAGAGCCGACCTATACCCTTTACATAACAATTAGGGTTACAGGCAGATTTGACTCTTGAACAATATATAGAAAATGATCTGATACATCCACTAGTGCTCATCCACTAGGTGCACATCCATAGGGATGTCATATCTCTGGTTCACTGCATTACACAAAAGAACCAAATCTTCACACGTTCACCTGTGCTCGTCCACTCTACAAATCTTCTTTCCCAATGCCTCACACAGGAGAATCATCTGGAGTCTTCTCGTCAACTCTGCTGCTTAGAGGAGGATAATACATCATCTTCATTTCTGTTCACATGACGATGAACCCAACACTTTGGAATTTCACACGTTCACCTTGTGTTTATCCATAGGCACGTCTAACTCAACAGATCACCTTTCCCACTGGATAATCATATGGAGTTCTTCTCAACTCTCTGAATGGAGGAGGTCATCTCTATGTTCCTAGATCTTTCTCAGGCATGAACCATGTACCCTTCTTAGGGGATTTCTCTCAGGTTTGTAAGCCGAGAGAAATACTCACATAACTGCAATGATCCACATCGATCCACATCGATCCACATCTCATAGGTTTGTAAGCTAGAGAATTTCTCACATAGCTGCAATCATGAACACTCCCTCTCAGCTAAGGAGGCATTCTTCATCATGCCAAGTCTCACACGGATGTATTCTGAATTTTGTCTTGGCTGGAGTCTTCAATACTCCCTCTTAACTAGGAAGGTATTCTTCACCAAGTTAGTTTGGTGAAGAAGTCTGCAATCTGCTCATGTGTAGGAAGGTATTGTATGTGTACGATTTTCCTCTGCATCATATCTCTGATATAAGAATATTTCATCTCATCGTGTTTCAATTCATCAGAAAGCATTGGGTTCTTAAGGAGATTTTACACACGGCTCTTGATTATCATAATAGGATCCATATCATCTGTTAGAAGCTTGTGGAGCCACATTTCTTTGCACACTCGATGCTATATATCCTGCCTCTGTGGTACTCAAGGACATAGAGTTTTGTTTTCTACTATATTAGTAAACCATGGCAAACTTCATGGTAGAATATCAACCGGATGTGCACTTTTGGTCCACTGTACTTTCTGCTTAATCTGAATCAACATATCTTGCAAAATCAAGTTCACACTGGAGGCATATCTCAGGCCATATCCAATTGTGCCTTATATATATATATATATATATATGTGTGTGTTTTGTTGTTGTCTGGTGAGTCTGTCTTGGTTGATTCATGACATGACTATTCACTGCATGGCATGAATCAAGTTTGGTGTTAACCAAATACATTAGTGGTCCAATCAATTGTGGATTAGTCTCGTCTGAATCATCATCAATCTTATTCTTTAAATCTATCATGGTGGATTTTACATTTGTTATACTGAACTTCTTTAATATTTTCACTATATATTTTCTTTGACTTAGAAAAAATCTCATTGGTCCTCTGTCATACTTCTTGTCCCAAGAAGTAGTGCATCATACTCATATTCTTCATCTCGAATTCATAAGTCAAGGATTACTTGTATCCAACGACAAGGTTTTATGAATAAGTCATCAAAATCAGGCTCTCGTCACCAATACTATAATAATATAGATTTGGATAAAAAACACTCTTGTTGAAATCCAAAATCATCAAGAATATATCTATCTGATATAGTTTCCAACTCATGGATGGTAGTACGGATGGAATTGTATCGGGTTTACTGGATCAAGTGTCTCATCATAGAAAACTCCCTCTGTTTGTGAGAAACCTCTGGCTATAGATCTCATTTTATATTTCTTGACACTTCCATCAATTTCATGCTTGATCTTATAGATCCACTTGGAAGTTACTACAAACTTCTCTTATGGTGCCTGAATAATATCTTATACATCATTTTAAGATATACTAGTATTCTTCTGTTATGGTATCTTGCCATACCTGTTCTCTTGTTGATTCTCTAAGGAGGCTCAACATCAATAAGGTGGATCATGACCGAAGGATAGCTCGAAAATATCTTTCTCTTTATCGGGATGTGCCTTGAGAGGCTTGCATGTTTCTCTGCCTCTTGCAGAGTGAGTCTAGGTAGGCATTTTATGCCCTACTACAATATTTCTGAACATATCAATTGGAGAAACTGGATAACCTGGAGTAATGTATGTCTCCCTCTAAATTGATGAAGGGGGAGAAGGTATTGCTCACTGTCAATCTCCTTCTGAGATTCTCTGGGTCTTTGAAAGACTGTCTCTTCTTCAAGGACAACGTATTTGCTTGTCTCAATATGTCTCTGACTAGGGATGTCGATCTGGGATGTCTTTGAAGATTCATTGTATCATTTCTTCCTAAAGGATCTAGCGTGGACTTCTTCTCTTTGGGTACACGAAAATACACTGGGCACCGAAATAACCTGAAGTGTTCAATCTCAAGCTTCATTCCGGTGAAGACTTCTTCGGGAGTTATGTTTTTCAAGGTTTAGTGAAGACTCTTGTTTTTCACATATACTATATCATGCATTCTTTTTCCCATGGAATAATAGAATGATTTTGATCATGCATTATGTGGTTGCCTCAATGGTGGTTCTATTCTTCCTCTTTCTCAACTAGTTTTGACTCCTTCTGAGTCAAGTGACTCCCTCTGAAGGATAAACATCTTCCTTTGTTCTTAACCTGTCTAGAACATGAAGACAAGAGGAACCAAAACAAGAATATCTCCTAAAGGAGAATAATGAGTACATCTCTAGAATCAAAACAATTTAAGGATTGTTGTCACAGTGACAACCCCTACTTGTAATGTAGCAAAATTTAGAAATATAGATTATAGGAATGACAATTACAACAATCAAACCTGGAGTCTTCAATTATAGTGTGTTTTTCCTCTGAATGCACTGAGATCCCTCTAGATCCATGACTTCAACAAAGGTTCCTTCCTCTTGCAATTACCCTTATAACAATGATACAAATAATATATATACAAATGAATACCTGAGGGTGCTGATATGATTTCTCCAATGGCACCTGACTGATCTCTGTCCTCTAACATCTTCATGAAGAAGGTAGTCACAATGTCACCCTTTTGTATTACCCACAATAATCCTTCCTCCGAATTCTTGTCTTCTAGGAACTTGAATTTTCTTGATCCATCAAGCTTATCTTCCATCATAGTTCTTGTTCATCATAATTTTAGATTCTTCACAAACCCTTGTCAACTGGGATAGAAAACCTAATGGCTAGGCTAGGCTAGCACTTTTAGGTTTTATTGGACTTATGACTGCCAACAATAATCCTTTTGAAATATAGGAGAACATTGGTGAGCTGAAGAGATCCTTCAATGAGTTGCAGAAACCCTAATTCTGAAATTTCTGCAGAAATTAGTGAAACCCTAGAAACCCTAGGGCCAAAAAGTCAAAATGCTCAGAAATACAGTCTGAATCTTGTTGGAGGTGTGCTAAAGGAGGCTGTACACTCCTATGCACTTTTTATCCCCAACGTCCAAGTGAAAAGTGCTTAAACTACTCAAAGAAGTAGGTCGTATGAAATTTCTGGAAACCCTAGGAGGGTCGTACAATTTTCCAGAAGAGAGAGAGGAGACTTGGTAGATGCTTGTGCAATGGGTTCTTTCTAGACCTATTCTCTGATACCATGTTGATTTTTCAATAATCTAGGTTAAGCATGAAGTTCATTCCATTTTAGCATTTAACTTAACCATAGACAATAATGTTGCAACAACCAAGATCACAAGAAGAAACACCATGCACAAGAACACAAGAAGTATGTTGGGAAACCCTTCTCAACAAGGGAAGAAAACCCAGCCAAATCCTTTGCTATATTCTTCAAGAGAAAGACCTTCACCACCAAAAAATACCTATCACACAAGAGGGTGCTCAAACCCTAGAAGACTAGTGCCCAAATATTTATAATATTAATTTCACCATTCACTATACAATACATACAATGTTTTAGGTATTTCGTAGCTACCAAAACCCTAATCCCTTAATCCAGGATTAATTTAGAAAACCACTAAAATAGCAAAAACCGCCCCCAAAAAATTATTTCAAGGCACTACCCCGAACGTTGCGCGTAACCAGGGGGACAAACTTGGCCCCCCCTGGGAGACCCCCAGGAAAGCGCCCTGTGCACACAAAACAAAGAGTGAAGGAAGTTGGGATCATTAGACGCATTTGTCGAATCTGACGCACCCACACACACACATGCAAAGAATATAACACATACCCAACAATATCTAGTGAATACTCGACCATATATTTTCTTTGTTGTAAACACTTTAAGCTAGTTCCAGGTGGAACCCAAACATGAGCACTGGATAGATGCAAAGCATGTTATAAGATATATTCATGGGACATTAAACTATGGTTTAAGATACACCTCAACCAATGATGTACAACTTCATGGATTCACAAATTCAGATTGGGCAAGGAGTGAAAAAGAAAGGAGTACTTCAGGGATGTGTTTGAGCTTGGTATCTGCTATGATATAATGGGCTAGTAGGAAACAAAAGTTTGTTTCACTCAACATTGCAAAAGAATAATATATTGCAGCTTGTGAAGCATGTACTGAAGCAATATGGATGAGGAAGCTGATTTCTAGACTATTTGATCAGGTAACAGATTCGACCGTAATATACTATGACAATCAAAGTTGTATGAAGCTATGAGAACACCCAGCGTTTTATGACTGGTCAAAACATACTGAGATCAAATACTACTTTATTCGTGATAAAATCCAGGAAGGAGAAGTGAAACTCTAGTATATCTCCACAGGTGAGCAGGTACTAGATAATTTGACAAAGACTCTGTCCAGAATAAAGTTTGTGTACTTAAGGGACAAGATGAGGCTCGTGGAGATTACTCCCTTAGTTGAAAGGGAAGAAATGGCTCCTCAGGTTGGGAGGGACCACTGATATGTTATTGATGTATGGGAAATCATTTTCTATTTTGGAAAATGGTCCAGGTTGGGTAGTCACTTTCCAGTCCAGAAAGTGGTCCAAGATTTCTCATGGAAAATCATTTTCCAGTTCGGAAAATGGTCCTAAATGGAAAATCATTTTCATAACAAAAATGGTCTAATAGATTGTTGATGTACCATAGACATCGATTCCCCTTGTGGCTAGTGTGGGGGAATGGTGTAGGACAATCATTCTCCTTGGAAATCACTTTGAGATGTGGTCAAGCATAATGGTTTGCCTCTCCGAAAAGTCATTCTTTTGAAGTTCACAGTTGTGATTAGTTTTGAAGAATGGTCTGATGTAGGAGGTTGGTGTAGGATAGTCATTTCCGTAGGAAATCGTTCGGATAGTCATTCCCTAGGGAAGACTCATTCTCTCTAGGTAGCACTGTGAATAGTGTCAAAAGAATGGCCCAATTAGGTTGAATGGTCTAGGCTCAGTAATCAAGGAGAGTCATTCCCTAGGGCAGACTCATTCTCTCCAGGTTGCACTGTGAATAGTGCTCGATGAATGGCCCAGTTAGGTTGAATGGTCCAGGTTTAGAAATCAAGGACAATTATTCTTCTATGCTTGGGAAGAATAGTCCAGATAGCCCATGGTTGATGTTTAAATTTCTGAGGGAATATGCTCTTTTAGATCTCATATATGTGAGTGGAAGAATGGCCTAGATGACTCAGTTTGTATCATGATATTGTTGATATCAGATGATATGATTGTTGTAGAGATTGTATGTCTTTGGACAATAGTTGTATGCTACTATGGTGGATGTGATCCACTTGTAGTGACTGTGTGTCACTGGTTAGTAGCATTGTGCTACTAGGATTGGTTGTATTCTACTAGATAGTAGTTGTATACTACTACGAATAGACACAATTTTGTTATATTGGATGGCATTGTTATGATTACCATGGACACTATCTAGTTGGATAGTGATGATGGTGCTCATGATTTGATCATGAGATGGCCTATATGGCTATGATGATGATACCGATTGAATGGTATGTTTGTGATCAATACCATTGCCTTTAATACCTCCCTATCTAGGAGGAAGTGTTGATAATTATGGTAGTTGTGGGAGGTATTAGCCTCTACATGTAACCTTTAATGAGACTGGAATATTCTGGGAAGCAAGAGAAACCCTGAAACGTTGAATAATAACCCTAGAAGACAAGTCGGCTCAAGAGAATAAATAATATTGAGTTATTATCCTGAAGGAAGAGAAGTCGACCCAGTCAGGGGAGTTGGAGTAGTATAAATAGAGGGCGCTAGAGCTCATTTTGGTCTCACTCACTCACAATTGCATAAGGACAAGTGGTGTGCATCAATGGTGGAGAACTACCACTACTATAGTAGTGACTTAGTATTGGGTTATGGTTTGGACTTTTGTTTGGTCTTTGGTTGTTGTTGCTTGGTACGCTAGCCTTAGAGAGAGGTACACTACCTTGGTTGACTATTAGTTTGCTTCTGGAATTATTTTGTCTGTCAAGGTCAAAAGGTGTCCGAGGTTGGCCTTTGTGCCTATACTTGGGTGACAATATTGCTATATCATCTATGGTGAAAACTAGCACATCTCTTATATTCTAACACAACCTAGGGTTTTCGTAGAGCAATCAATGATATAAAATATTAGGCCTTACCACAATGAAATGCTTATTTTAATGATTACGTGTTAATGGAATTATAGTAAATAAGAGGATGATTAAATAGCTTTAAAAAAATGGATTAATACATAAGGCTAACAAATCTTAGTAAATTTACATCCTACCACCTTTACACAACCATAATTGAAAAGTAATTCATAGGGCACACACATGAAGAGATGAAGTGCACTATGTTGCTTAGGGATTAATATAAACATTTATAATTTGTGAGTTTGTCAACACTTTCTTTAATTAATCCATTTTGGAATAATCTAAATATGTAGTAATCAAAGATCTTTTTTATGTAAATTTTTTATGTTGAATTTGGCCAAATTTTCATGGATAATTTGAGTTCCTTCATGATCCAAATTCCATGCATATTGAAACTTTACCCATAAATTTTTTTCCCTATTCTAAACCAACCTAGATACTAGAAAAATGAATCATAATTATGAATCAATAATTACGCTATAAGATGTCCCCCCTTTATGGATCTTATGTTAGATTGAGACTTGAAATCCATTCCCAACCATTTAGATCCATTAAATGACCCTTGGGGTCTTCTTAGTCATTCATTCAAATGGTGCAATGCTTATGAAAGCACCCACTTTTATTGATTGTTCAAGCTCACCATGGTTTATCAATGTGTCAACCGAGTGGACTAGATGTGTTATTCATTTGGATATCTCCACCATATATTGAATTTGACATAGGTATTTGGTGCATGGTTGGTGCCATGAATTTTATGAGCTATTTCTTTGCTATGTATACATGCACAATAGGAGCCTTGAAAGGCTATCTTTAGGTAGCAAGGGGATGACACAAATGATATTGATGAGCCTTAACTCAAAGGCCCCCTCTAAATGTGTTCATATGCATTTCTTATTCAACAATATAATTTCTCGAGATAATCCCACACATCAATGGATTAACACAAATACCAAAGGGTTATATGCACAAATCCTCTCTCATAAACACTCTTAGGCACCAAAATTCTCTCATAGCGAGAATAAATCTCATACACATGCACATTCACATCAATATGGCAATAATCTTTATTAATAAACGAAAGTATAGTTACATTCCCAAATATATGCTTCAATGCCTCTAGTATGTTGACATCTAACTCTTATACTATCTCTATGGTTCACACTAACAATACATTAAGATAACTAAATTATGTCTAGATAAATTATTACTCTACCTATTTTTCTAGGCTAGATTGCCATGAAAGCCACTTAAAGGCCCTGGCCTTGATAACCCTTATATTTATTAGTAGACTTCTACCATGGCATCCTTTCAATTGATCTAATGGCATCTCACAATATTTTCCAGTGCTCTCAATATCTTTTTCCATGCTTTCCTCATCCTTATTACATTCCATTCTCATTGACAATGTTCTCCAAATCTCTTCCAACTAGAACCATAACACTACTTTGAATATATAAACCTTAAATCTAATTTTTTCGTGAACCAACCAGGATTCCACCATTCACTCTCTATCGATGCACCCTTCCATCAAAGTTTACCTTTGTAATTGAGAGAATGCAAGGACCGGTTCAAGTGCAACATTGAGGTATGGATCCATAAAAAAAGTTGGAGACTTCTATAATCCACGCCTGCAAATACCATAGACTGAACCCTCCTGCCTCTCAAAATCCTTCACTCAAATTCCCATTTTCAACCTTGATCTAAAGTGAATTTTCCTTCTTGAGGCTGTGGAATCCTACCCACTCACTACAATTGGTTCCTTCATCCAAACTTTGATGCTAATCCATCTTAGTTCACAATGTGGCTCTTAACAAGAATTTTTTTTTGTGAGAATGCTCTGGATGAGATGATATGGTTGAGAGGGAACCTTGCACATAAATTTTTCCAAGGCCTTTGAATTAAGGTTCATCAAGCCTATCTATCTAAGGGGATAAATATCATAATAAATTCAATCCTCCTCTAAATTGGGCACGATGACACAAAAATGTTATGCATTTTCGATTCAACCTTGAGTTGCCTCCATGATGAATGGGAGAAGAGAGTCATCCATGGGGGAATTAATACCAACCACATTAATTTTGAAAATGAATTCAATGCTTATCTAGGAAACTTTGGCCTCATCTAGTTAATTGCATGTAAGGAAACGATTCTAGCAATTTATTCATAACTCAAAATATTTTATAGGGTTTTTTCTTTGATTTGGGGAACTTTTAAAGCTACAAATATTCAAAATTCAATACCTCTTCATAATACATTTTGTAAACCAAAAGAAGAAGGCACTGTGCGAAAAATTACCTTCAAAACTCAATTGAATTTTAGCTATGGGAATGCGTTAAATTTTCCTCTATATATCTCCAATTCCTTACATTTTCCATGAATGTATAATGATTTAGAGTATGTTGCAAAAGTGGATTCAACCTCAAAATCCAAGGTAAACCATAATCTTCAAATTCTTTAAATGGGGTAAGGTTCGAAATACATTCTAAAAGTGGATTCAATCTCAAAATCCAGGACAAAACATGGCTTCCAGACTCTTCAAATAAGGGAGTAAAAACATGTGAACTAAGTATGGGACCTACGTCGTATTTAGATCCAAAAATTATCCTTTGAATCACAAAATCATGGTGTGACCAATAATATTTAAAGCACTTAGTTTTTTATGATGCAATCCTTATTCAATATGCATATGGATTCACTCAAATGCCAAGTTCCTTTTCTTCTCTACACCCTGATGTAAAATAAGTACACGTGTATAAAAACATGCACCACATAAACATGTAACACGACACTTATTAAGAATTAACCTCAATATAATAAAACAAGGTTGTGTGGCAGTGTAGTCCCTGCGAAGGAGGCTACAAAGTAAATTGTGGAAAATAGTGTCGAATTGTAAATGACGGAAGTGTTCAGTGCAAAATGTATATAACGAAAATGTTGTGTGAAACATGTATATCACGGAACATGGGGCATAAAATTTCGTTAATGCTAAGGCACAACCCCGCAAAGCAAGGTAAATTGTGGAAAATGGGGTCAAATTGTAAATGATGGAAGTGTTCGGTGCAAAATGTATATCACGGAAATGTTGTGTGCAACATGTATATCACAGAACATGGGGCATACAATTTCGTTAGCGCTAAGGCGCGACCCCACGGAGAGATAGGAAACTGCAACGAAGATGTGGCAAGCAGCATGAAGCACATGTGGTATCCATGCAACAAATGACGCTTGGCATGTAGAGCACCATTTATTTTTTGAAAGTATATAACAAAATACAATTTGTTCATAGTGGAAGAAAAAATTTGGAAATTTATCCATGCAGTAAATGACGTTTGGCATGTAGAGCACCATTTGTTTTTTGAAAGTATATAACAAAATACAATTTGTTCATAGTGGAAGAAAAAAATTGGAAATTTAAATGCATGTCATATAGACTGGTGAAAGATAAAAATGTATGAGGACATAAATTTAAAAGAAGATAAGATAACAATTTTATTTGAAATATGTCAAAAAATAAAAGTTTGTTACATACTACTGGAAATTTTGAAATATATAAAAAAATAAAAGTCTGTTACATATTAATGGAAATTTCAATGCGTTTGTCATGTAGACTTGGATTGGGGCTCCCGCAGACCATTAGAGAAATATGTACAAGAAACAGGACTGTAGAAAGAAAATCAAGTGCAATACCTGCAAAAAAATAAATTGAAAGATATAAGTGTTTGCCTACACATGTCTATTTAAAAAAGTGGAAAAACTGAGTTGATAAATGAAGAAGGATACGATCAATAGACTTATAGTGATGGTACATATGAGTCCTTTGCCTATTTTCTTGCGGTTGTCATTTCATTGATGTCGTCGACAGCTGTTGGAATTCTGACAACTACCTGTTGCCTTTCAGCGACGGCCTGCTTCAATTCTCTTTCGAGTCATTCTTCAATGTAGCGTCTCATCGGGGCAACATTGATCTCTTTCCAGATTTGTATGTTGAAAATATCGTTTTCTAATTCTCAGAGGTCGATAGAAATATTACACCGAGCTTGATGAATTTCCTCATTTTGTACTAAATAGTCAACTAGTCAGTCGTCAATGTGAGCTTGATCATATTCAAGGATGCTATAAAAAATTTCAAGAGACAACGCCTTAAACATATCAACTTGTTTATCGAACTATTGCCTAGTTAAGGGAAAGTAGTTTACGATTAAGTCGAGGTCTTGGAAGTCGTTGGTCTTTCCGGATAAGTTTATTCTTGGCAACCTTGTGAATAATTTATCTTTATTTGATATGGCTTGTGCACATGACTAAACAATGAGATTTAGGTTGTTCACTTTTTCTTTCCAACATGCATTTAATTGACCGATCTGGTTTTTGGATAGAAGATCTTGTTTTCTTCTTTTTGTTTGTCATATTGTTGACAATGGTGCCAAAAGAAAGGACTGTGTTTAAATAGAAATGTTGTTCATCTTTTAACTCCGCCTGCAAATGTTTGAGCAAACTATGTGCCCTAGTTCCAAGGGAAGTGATGGTTTATGATGTTTTTCACGCCTCAGTAACCAGTTCCATTATTTTCTTGATATTATTCTCCACGTATCCTCTACATGATGCAAGGAGGTTGGATGATCCTTTTAAGTTGGTTGCAGGGGTGGCAGGGGTGGCTATTGCCAAAGGATTGACAAGCAATGGCATAGGAATCTGCAAGATACCAGATATATAAAATATGCAGAATAGAAACAAAATGCTAGAAATAACAGAATAACAGTGAAATATCCAGCATAATCTTCACAATACACAGAAATGATATACGAAATAGCAACAGAAATAGCACTTGATTCAGATAGCAATGTTCATAGGCCTCTTCGAGGGGGCAAC
>ML817962.1:82541-94506 GCA_009831015.1 Picea engelmannii
AGCTTCTATTAGGTCTTCTTACATCCGCCTTATTCTATTTTATTGAAAGGTCTTATTAATATTGACCTTTATTACATCCGAATACATTGATCTACCTATATGCGGGTTAGGACCTTAACAGAATCAAAGTCTCTTCCAATTCCTTGACTCGATCCTTCAGTCTGACATTCTTGGCCTCAATGTCTCCAATGGAATCATGAAGTTCATCTCCGCTCACCTTGCGAATTTGAGATATTTGGGATGGCCGCATATTGGCAAGGTCAACCTTTGAATGACATTTCCCTTTCTCATTTTTTACATCTTTTTTCTCAATTATCAATTTTTTGGATTGGTTGTAAAAAACAATGCTCTGGAACACGAAGGATTCATCTTCGTCAAAATTTTCGGTATCCGATATGTCCATTGGACGGCTATGCTCTATGGCGTCTCCGGGATGATCAAGGTAGCGGAGCATGCTATCGAGATCAGTGTCAAGTTCCATGTTCTCACTCTGAATTTTCGGCTCTTCCGTCTGTCGCACATTTTTTTTCTCTTCTTGTCTACTGGAAGCTTGTGAGAACTATCAATTTTAGAGTGAGGAGGGTCGTTATATCCTCCTACATTTGAAGAACTCTAAGTTTCTTTGTTACTTTGGTGGGTCGTTGGAGCGATGCTCCAAGATGTCATACTTTTTGGAGTGCTATTTTCCGATTGAACACTCTTGTCACCGAGGCCTTTCCCCTGTTGCCTGTACAATTTAGTGCATCTTTGCACTGTTTCTAGGTCATCGACATCATAAGCAAGAGCGTTGCCGCCAGTGTCTGTTTTCGGGCAAGTGTTTTTTGAAAAAAGAATCGTCGAGGCCAAGTGTTTGTAAATTTTGTCAAAAAATATTATTGCGGTCGAACCCTCTTATGCTTTCGGCATATCTCAGGTTGAAGTTGCTAGAATGCGCTGCGAATTCGTCAATTTTGTTGACGTTTTTCAAAACAAACTCCCCTACTTTCCAAGGCAGAGGAATGAACTGTTTTTTTCTCTTCTTTTGCAATAGATGCAACCAGTAGTTGTATTGTCGTGTTACTTCTGCAACAAACATTCTGTCCATAATGTGACATGGAAGGACAACAGGTTTTTCCGTGGAGCAAAAAATTCTTATCACAGTGTAATTATCCAAATGTTCAAGTGTCCCCTTCCTGTTCAAAAAACTAGTTGAATGTTCAGATATGCAGGGAGCATCTTATCATAACAACAAAACTTTGAAAACAGACACAAAGCCATTAAAAACCTCATAAAAACAGTGGGAAGCCTTGTGCTTCCACAAGGCCTGGTACCAGAATGTTACTGGGTCAAATTCCCAGTTGACATTCTTGGACAAAGACCCAGTAACATTCTTGGACAAAGACAGTGGTGGAAACTGACAGCAATGCACTATCGCAAAAACTAAGTAGGACGACATATAAAATTTATTTTCCCTTTTGAAGCTTGACAATTGGGAACAAATTTCATGGGAAATTGACTTGCCCCAATTAAAAAATGGCTTGTTCGTTGACTGTGAAATACAAATATAAAGAGCCATCAGGGAAACAATTGTCATGGACTCCTGTCCCGTTATTATTATAAACAACCAAGCAATTTCGCGGAATGGATTTCTAAATGAACTAACCTGCAAGCTTGTGATATCTTCAGGAACTAAAATCGGGTCTTCCAATAAATGGGGCAAGAGGTCCAACCCGTTATTATGCTTTGCTAGGAACTGTTTGCAATCTTCTCCTCTGAACGTCAATGTTGGTTCCGACAAGCTTAACATCTGGCGAAATACCTGAGGTGACAAAGAAACAAAAGAGCGGTTCCCCAGTGGAATAATTATTGTCTGAAACAAATTTATCTACGCACCAAGAGACCAGGTCCTTACAGTCAAAAACCTCAGGGACACAGCCTGCATGAGATATCCCAGAGGTCCAAATTACCTTGTTCTCTGCGGCAGAGGTTGAGTAATAAGAATATGCCCTGGACCACTGAAAGTTCTGGTCCTCGCGCCCGAAGATGTTCACTGTATCTCCACAGAACTATTTTCAAGCTGATGCCATAGGTTTATGAGAACGTTAATTTGCTCCAGACGATGGTTGAAATGAACACTTAGAGCCGATAATGTAACTCTCCGGTTAATCTTGGTTAAATGATTATGAATGGGAAAGCTCCTCAAGTCTTTCATTGATTAATGACAATCTGTATGGGTGGTACATGATAAACTGTTAGCAGTAAATCTTACTTATTGCATATTTAAAAATGCGAAGGTGGCAAGTACGACGAAGAGCAATTAAGGATTGGAGGTTTCGTGAATGTGCCAAGGGGACGACGTGTGAACGACATTTCATGATTTTGAAATCAACACTCGGAAGGGATAATATAACCCCCCGCAAATCTTGGTTTAATGTGCATTAATAGGAGATCTCCTCAAGCCTTTCGCCCATTAATGACAATCTATACAGTTCCTGCATGATGAGCTGTTAGAATTAAATGTTAGTAATTGCATATTTAAAAACAAAATATATATATATATATATATAAACATTTTTATTTTCTTTTATTATAGACAAGTGCGAAGGTCATGGAGACGGGGGAGAGCAAGGAACGAATGGCAAGGTCTGAAAAGTGGTCAGACCGGATTCAAAAAAGGGTTATGGGGATGTTTCCCCTAACTCTTAGAACTGCAAATTTGATCCAATCTTATGCAAAAAGTGCATCCACCCCCAATGAAACTATGGTTTGGCATGCAAGATTTGGACATCTACCCTTTCAAAGTATAAGCCTTCTATAGAAGCACTCCATGGTCAAAGGTCTATCTGTCTTCAAAAAGCAAAATTTCCCATGTGAGTCTTGCACTATTGGAAAACATAAGAGGACTAGTTTTCCATAGTCCTCCACTCAAGCCAAACAACACTTAGAGTTGGTTCACACTGACCTATGTGGACCAATTCAAACAAAGTCAATAGGTGGTAGTGTTATTTTCTAACATTTATTGATGACTTAAGCAAAAAAAATTGGATCTATTTTCTCAGACAAGTCTAAAACTTTTGCAAAGTTCAAAGAATTCAAAGCTAAAGCTGAAAAACAAAGTGGAAAATATGTAAAAGTTCTCAGGTCAGATGGAGGAGAATATTGTTCAAAAGAATTTGCAATTTTTTGCAAATCACAAGGCATCATCATGCAAACTATAGTCATGTATACTCTACAACAAAATGGAGTCGCTGAAAGGAAAAATCAGACAATAATGAACATGGCAAGAAGCCTTTTCAGAGAGAAATGTTTGTCAAATCTATTTTGGGCTGAAGCAGTAGCATGCTCAGTTTATCTCCTGAATAGATCTCCAACCACCAATCTCAAGATGAAGGTCCCTCAAGAAGCAGGGAGTGGGACAAAGCTAAATGTTGTTCATCTCAGGGCATTTGGATGCATAGCATTCGCTCACATACCTTCCGAACTGAGGAAGAAATTTGATTATAGAAGTGAGAAATGCATTTTTGTTGGCTATGGTGAGACAACCAAAGCCTACAGACTCTACAATCCGATTTCAAAGAAACTAATTCTCAACAGAGATGTCAAATTTCTTGAAAATTAGTTCTGGAGTGAGTCTGAAAATCGGCCTATGGACAGTCAAAATCCATTGTTGCCACTTCTTGAAAACACAAAAAATTCAGGACAGCAAACACATCAGCCTGCCCTTCCAAGATTGCAGGTACAAGGACAACATGAAAGTACTCCGGACAACTCTTCTTCAAGAAAAAATTCAACCTCTGAACTTCAAAATCAAGAACTTGAAGCTTGAGAGAAATCCATCAGTGGTTGGATGATATTGATCAGCACAATCTTTTTGCATTAATGGCATGTCAACCTACATCCTTTAAAGAGGCAGCTAAAGAGTCACAATGGGTTCAAGCCATGAACCAAGAGATTGACTCCATTGAGAAGAACAAGACATGGGATCTTGTTGATCTGACCAGACACAAGAAAGGCACTGGTGTCAAGTGGGTTTACAAAACTAAACTCAATGAAAAGGGGTGGATTGAAAAACACAAAGCAAGACTTGTTGCCAAAGGATTCTCACAACAACCAGACATTGATTATGTTGAAACTTTTGCTCCAGTAGCAAGGTTGGACACTATAAGGACTCTCTTAGCCATAGCAACTCAACACAAAAGGCAAATATATCAGATGGTTGTTAAGTCAGCTTTCTTGAATGGTATCTTAAAAGAAGAGGTCTATTTGGATCAGCCACCTGGATTTGAAGTCAAAGAGCAGCCATCCAAAGTGTATCAGTTGAAGAAAGCCTTTTATGATTTAAAGCAAGTTCCAAGAGCTTGGTACAGCAGAATTGACACTTACATGATCAAGAGTGGTTTCAGCAGAAGCCCAAATGAACCAACTCTATACACCAAAACTGATCAGCAAGGTAAAATTTTGATTGTATGTTTATATGTTGATGACATGATATATACTGGAAATCTTGAGTTAACCAGTTTTAAACATGCCATGCAATCTGAGTTTGAGATGACGAATCTTGGCATAATGAAATATTTTTTGGGGATTGAGATTTACAAATCAACCAAAAGAATTTTTGTCTGTCAGCAAAAGTATACAGCAGACATCATCAAAAGATTCAGCATGGAAGACTGCAATCTAGCAGAAACTCTGATACCCCTAGGCACAAAATTGAGCAAGCAAGATGAAGGCCCTACAGTGGATTCTACCTTGTACAAAAGTTTAGTAGGCAGTTTGTTGTATCTTACAGCAACTAGGTTTGATATTATGTATGCAGTCAGTTTTGTTTCCAGGTTCATGAATCCCCCAAAGATTCTCAGTGGAAGATGGCGAAAAGGATTCTGAGATATGTTGCAGGCACTCTCAATTTTAGCTTATGGTACACTCAGTGTGATGATAATCATCTCTCTAGTTACACAGGCAGTGATTTTGCAGGTAGCCTAGATGACCGGAAAAGCTCCTCAGGACATGCTTTTCACCTAGGCATGAACCTGATTTCTTGGGCATCAAAGACGCAGCCCATTGTCTCAATATCCTCTGCAGAGGAAGAGTATGTCGCTGCTACCTCAGCTTCATGTCAAGTTGTGTGGTTGAAAAGACTATTGAATGATATGTCACATACAAAAAATGAGCCAACTCCTATCTTATGTAACAACACTTCAGCGATTGTTTTATCCAAAAACCATGTGTTTCACAAGAAAAGCAAGCACATTGACACTCGCTTTCACTTCATACGCGAGCTAGTCAATAATGGTGACATCGCACTTCAATTTTGTGGCTCACGAGATAAGCTCGCAAACATTTTTATGAAGCCACTAGGAAAATCCGTTTTTGATTTTCAGAGACGGCACTTGGGCATTATCAATGCTGATGTTTGTAACTGTTGAGTTTAAGAGGGAGTGTTAATTATATCTGTAACCTCAATAGTATGTAATTGTACACTGACAACTGTCTTGGCCAGCTGTACAATTGTTTCTTGATTTTCTTGATTTGCTGAAGCTTATTTAGCTCAGCTCTTTTTCCTTAATGAATTGCGCTCTGCTCATTCTTGTTTCAAATTTCATCTTCTCTGTATTATCTTCTTTGCTTCTCATTTTGTCACTTCCTTCGCTGCTCTATGCTTTTTCTCTCTATCCCTTTCCTCCTCTTTCCCAACCAACTAGGAGAAAAACAGAAAAGATAAAACTAACACAAACAGAAACTTCAAAACTGTTGTTTTGAAAACTGTTTTTTGAAACCTGCTTTCTTTAAAAATGTTTTGCTAACTCCACTGCCAACACAGCATGAATGCCAAAGTGACTTTGATTTTGCCTAGACGGACCAGTCTCAAAGAGATTCCATCTCGCAAATCACATTTTAATCCCTCGTAAACATGGTCCTCCCTCCAATTTATTCTCAAATGCTAACAGATTTAGAGGGCTATTCAAAGGCTGGCAGTATGGCACAGGCATGCTGGACATCCTACAAGATAACCATGCCAATCATATGCAGCTTCATCAATTTAACCATGAAGACCCATGCCGCCAGCCACCCTTCATACCCATGACTCATCAATGGTCTGCTCTGCATTATGCAATGGTAGATTCGTCAGCCCGCAAGGGAAGAGGAAGAGACAAAATGCGGGCTTAAGTGACAGAAGCACATTCCCAATCTGCAGTGGGAGGGAGACAACCTACTGAGCCCTTCAGCACTCTAGAATGGTTTGGGAATTTCGTGGCATAGAGAGAACAGAACCTGAGAACCCAAGCATCAAATGAAAGAATTCTGGTTCTCTGGATCAGTTAGAAAATTATGTGAGAATCGGGGAAGATCTGCTGGCTCAAAAGGCAAACAAGGTCTGAAGAGAAAGTGATGAATTCCTGGGACCAACTGATAGCTGCAGTCAGAACTTTGGAATCTGGATGCTAGCTATTCATGGAAAACAGATGAAGCATTCAAAAGGCAGGTCATACATGGTCTAGAAACTCTAGTAGAGGATGTGTTGAGCTGCCAGTTTACATCGAGGAAGAACCTGTTCCAGCTCAGTTTGGTAAAGTTCTGAGAGGCAAGTAACACATCAGTGGCTCTACAGCAAACAAGGCAACTTGCTCCTCCTCTATCAATCTGATAGCTCGGTACTTTGGTTTCTTGTGTTTGATTTCAATAAAAGTCTGTAATGGCTATGAAAGCCTTTTTTTATGAATGAACAGATTTTGCAAGTGGCAGACATTATTCTGCCATTTTTTAATGAACTTAGATCTCTCTTCAGAAGGAATTATATATAAATAAAAAAGTTTTTCCATCAAAAAAGTATAGCAATAACTTGGCATTTTTACCCAGAGGTCAAAATTAGGCATGCTGTTTTCTTGGATGAAAAAGCTAAAGTTAGCTTTAAAATTTTCTCAGCATAAAATCCAATATTTTTCTACACCTCTAAATCAAATTCACAACATATTCCGAAAAATACTGCAATAAACTCTTCAAGATGGGAAAAATCTTCCATAATATTATTCCTAAGTGAGCCTTTGTGCTGCTTCCTTTGCCAAGACTTTTTCCTTGGCCTTTGTTTTTGCCTGAGATTTTGTGCCCATGATGCCACCTCCCCATTGGCGCCGATACTCGTCAAACTTGTCGTTGAAGTTGCCCTGCAAGAAGAGTTTAAACTTATTAATAAGACATTAGTTTTCCACTTTATATAGTGTTACTTAATAAGCAAAACAGCACAAATCATAATATCTTAATTGCACACCTTTATTGCCTCGACAATCTTGCTGAATTCCATCTTGTCCTCGTTCTTCACAGAAGTCAAACACAAAGCAGTTGCTGTTTTCTTGTGCACAATCTGCAAAAATAATGATGCATTACGGAAGTTTTGCATATTAGTTTTGGACAAAAGATAATCACACATTACTTATAAATCAAGCGTCTGTGGACTTTGTCATGCTGAGAAACAATTTACAAATAGATTATACATACGGCACCAAGACGTGCTTTCCCTTTGACAATTGCATATGGGATGTTCATTTTTCTACAAAGGGCAGGAAGCCACACCACCAGCTCTATTGGATCAACATCATGTGCAATAACTACCAACTGAGCTTTACTCTGAAAGGAACCAAATCTTCATTATCATAACTGAGAAGAAGAACAAATAAATTCTTCAAATTTGCAAATAGAAGTTAGGAGAGTAAAAACCAAAATTTCAAGACATTTTTAAAAAAGATTGCAAATTAAATATATGTGAACAATTACCATTGCTATACCTGCTCAATAAGGTAAGTTACATGATTAATCCCATATTTCACGACAATAGGCTTCTTTACTTCAACAGTTTTTCCTTCTGCCTCAGCCTGAGCTTTCTTCAGAAGCCTTTCCTTTTTTGCAGCTTTGTCTTCTGGCCTGTATTTTAGGAGCATCTTGAAAAGGTTGGCCGCTACATTAAAAGAGAGAAATGGAGTGTGAGCCCAAAGTCTTATTAAAGACATGTTATAAAACACAATCTCAACAAACCAATCTCAAACCCTGGAAATGATACGATTGCTCTAACAAGTTCTGGGTAGGTGACAACTAACATTGATACTGAGAAGATTAATTCATAATTAAAGCTCCCTTTTGACATCTTAAAGCCACAATGAATTGATCAACACGATGGCCTCCTTCTTTCTACTATCAAACTCATGTTGAGCCCTCCTTGGTACTTAAGCAGAGTGCTGATTGTGTACTTCCAGATACTATAATGCAAACATGCATTTAGCTTAGGTGTATGTGTTAAAATTAAGTTATCAATTACAACCATATTTCAAATGAAGACGATAAATAATTGATTAACCAACCCCTCCAATTGTGCAATGTGATCTTTTACTCCCCTAAAAAGGATTATAAAGCCGAAGCAACCAAATTACAAGTGCATCAATAATGAATGAAATGTAGACACAAAGCAGACACCATCAAGACGAGAACACTCAACAAGCCTAGCCAGTGCTGAAAATCAGCATTTTTGTGGTTAAGGCAGTTTGTGGTGCTTTAAATCCCCATTTGACCACCCCTTAAATTCCTCATTATTTCGTATAAAGTTTGAACTTTCTTTTTCCAGGTTCCAGCAATTTATTAGGCTTAATATACTCCAGTATTGCAAAATTGAAAATTCCAGGCTTTGAAAATGTCCCTTTTTGTCCAAAATGCACAAGATGCCCCTTTAGCAAGTCAATTAGCCTCTTTTAACAGTTGTTACACCATATGCCCAGGCCTTTATAACAAAGGGGGGCGAATTTTAAAATTGAATACAAAATAATTGAAAATTTTCAACTTCATCAAAAATGTAAGAATGGGAACATAATTCCCATTAATGGACAGACAGACCTTAGGGGCCATCCATACAACCCAGAAGGTATAGAGGCCACCAGAGGAATGGTAGCTCAAATTCAATTTCAACAGGGCGTCAAGAGGTGCTCTGAGCATAGCCAGGGGAGGGGATGTATTCAGAAATTAGTAAGGGAATCTGGTGGCCCTCTTCTACAATTTTTTAGGAAAAGGACAAATAATCAAGCTCAATGCTGCAATATCAAGCATCAAAGCCACTTCGGTAAGGTCTTTGCAAGTAAGAGGATTTCGAAATCATCATGTCCTTGTGGCATAAGACAAGCAAAGGAGACTCGAAAATTATCAAACCAAAGCTAAACTCAAAGCAAATACTAAATAGCCATCTGGTCAGAAGTTTTATATGACTACCTAAAAAAGCAGAACAAGGGCCCTCCCTAGAAATTGGATGACCAATTAGAATGGATTAAAACCATGGAAAACTCAGAATCAATCAGATTCACCCATGTTATGAAAACTGCCAATCAGGTTCCAAGTTGGTTAGCTAACAGGATCACTGATAGCAAAACAGAAGATTAAATGATAAACCAAGAACTCGATGTCAGAGTAAACAGAATGGAAGATCCACCTTGCAGAAAACTAGACAAGACTTGAGTTTTAGTTATTGTTTCAAAAGAGGGGTTGGTGGTGGGGGGATCAATGAATAACAGATAGAGACTTTAGAGAAAAAGGTCACAAGCCTGATTTTTTCTAAGTATCATATAATCAAATTTATGGCATCCAACTTGGTATATTAAATGAGGGATCAAGGAAGATCCCCTCCCAATTTCAAAGCATGTGATAATTACTCCAAAAGTTGACAAGACAGAGATGAATGATAGGTGCCCATAGCCAGCCTGTGTTTTTAAGATGGGCATGGCAATCAAGAGAAATTCATCAATTTCCCTGCAAACGCTCTTCAGCATCCAGAATTCTCCTTTCAACTTGGAAGTTATTGAGATGCCTAAGTCCAGCCAGCACCATGATCATGGAAGACCCAAGAAGACAATTGTGGGTGTTGGGCCATCAAAGTCAAGGTGGGAGAAGAGTTCTGCCTCCAACCACTTTGACAACCATGATTAGTTTTAGCATTTCAGGTAGGAGGCAGGTCTCTCTCAGGTCAGGCATAGCCCTCTCCCATCATATAGTGGAGAAGGGAGACAAAGGAGAGTCTCTAATGTGGAGGTGCTCAGAGCCCTGGAGAAGATTGAAAGAAAACAAAAAGAAAAGCATGACTACTAGAAGCATTGTTGAAACTTGAGACAACCTTGAGGAAAGGACTTGATGATGGTTTGAAGAGAATTTATTAGAATGCTGGAAAACATGCGTGATGGCCAGGTGCAATATATCAAACTTCAAGCATAAAACAGTGCCAGATTTAAACATATCCCTGTATACATTGAAGAAGAAAAGGAGAGGTTGGTCTCCATAATATAAGATAATTTTATCGATGTCCAACAAGAGACCACACAAGATGGTCAAAGGGACTAAGATAGTACATCCAGTGTTAGTACAAAGTCGGAGTGCCAAGGCATCTCTTGGAACAATGATAAAAGCAGAAGGATAATAAGATCTAAGAACAAGCTAAACGAGCTAAGAGAGAGTATAAGATAAGGTGTTTTTTAACTTTCACGGCTACTCCGAAAGTGTTTACACCATGCTTGGGGTGCTTTATGGAATTTGGAAAACATGGTGTACGTTCAGCTCTTGGATGGTCTGAGATGGATTGGCACATGAGAGTCCTTGATGGATTTGCATAGTTGAAATAGCATGCTCAATGGATGCTTGAGCTCAGATGGTTGTTGGCTTAGTGTTCTTACCTTAGGCGTTGGAGTTCTCTTGACAGTTTGGTGAATGCCCTTCATTGGGTCCCCATGGTGGATCCACTTGCTTAGAGAGTGCCCTACATGGGATGAGGAGCATTGTGTAGCTTCCAGGAGGGCATCAGGCCCTAGTTGGCATGTGGCGGCTTGGATTCTTGTTCGAAGGATTGGAGATGGCTCAAGGACGCCTGGGGATTCGACAATATACTTCTAAGGGCAGCTGACCCAATGGACTACATTGCTTAGGAGGATCGATGGAGTCCGTGGAGACTTGTGATGGAGGGATGTGGACTTGCCTTGTGTAGCTACATCACCTTGGTGCCATTATTGTGCATGCCATCACCTTGGAGCATGACACATGTACTTTAGAGTGTAGTGTCTCACTTGTGTTCACCTACAAGTGCTCATTGTAGGTTGCTTGTAAGGGCTAAGACCCACTTGTATTTTTGGCATTCCTTACGTCTCATATAAATAGAGGAAGGAAAGCGTCTTTCCAATGATATAGGTTCATTCACTCACTTGTATTCACTCTTGTAATGAGATGTGACATGGAGAAGAGTGCACACTAGCCTCTCTCTCTCTCTCTCTCTCATCGCTAGGGTTTCTTGGTATTCTTGGAGAATCTTGGAGGTCTAGGGTTAGGGTTTATCCCTTGGAGATTGGAGATTAGAGTTTTTGTGATAAGACCCTATGGTGGAATTGTGCAGGAGAGAGGATGTCTTGCCTTGGAGGATGTGTTGGAGTGATTCTTGTATATTGGATCTTCTTGGTTGCTAGGGTTTTGTTGATTTACCCTAGCTAGGGTTTCTAGAGCTGGGAGGATTTGTACTAGCCTTGAGAGAAGGCTATGGTGTTTACAAGCACTTTATCTTGAGCATATTAATGAAGCTTCCAACTGTCCAAAACTTGTGCAATTTCCAAATTTGATTTCAGCTATGAGCCTATATATGTTATTTATGCATTGTTATTTACAGCCATGTATGTCTTGCAGATTTGACATAAGTAAAAGGATAATTGTTAAGTGAACTGACATCTAAGTGAAGAATATAAGGGGCTGATTATACTGCTGTCATACTGCAGTTGTACCGCTGTTATTACTGCTGTATAAGAGTGTTTTCAGATCTTGTTATTGGCTGATAGGTTGCCCTAAAAGGGCTGAAACTTATCCCTTTGGTTTGATCTTTTCTCCTTGAACTGCCAAGAAGTTTAAGTTGTTTGGAAGTGAAACATTGTACTCTTTCCGTTGTTGTTTTGTACCTTGTTTTACAGCAACCCTAACACTGAAAATT
>ML817963.1:0-26672 GCA_009831015.1 Picea engelmannii
CAAATTAGGTGAAATAAAGTGTAAATGAATGTATTAACCAATATATAGGATTCTAATCTAGGTATAAACTAATGTAAGTTAGGATTATGCTCCAACACAACCTGCAGTTATTGTAACTCCTTCGAGCTTGTCATAGAGGAATGCCCTGCGCTACTGGATAAACTTCAGGAAAGACGAGGACCCTAGAAGAACCCACAAGTACAAATGATATATGTTGAACCTCATGGAAATGACCCTAGAGTTTCTTTCATTACTCGAGGAGGCGCTGCTACAAGAGAAGACAGGGAAACACAAGGAAAGAATGCAGACGACCATGGATTCAGGAAAGATGAGGAGAAGACTCAAGCTTTTGATGCAAAGAAAGAAAGACGAATCTTTGAGTAGGCAAGAAAAGAGTTCAAAGGAGATCAAGCGTCCTCATCTAGAATTCAAACAGAAATCAAAGAGTATGGCATGCCTCAGGCGTTTGAACAGTCTACATCACCAACAAAAGTAAAAGGGGTAAGCAAACTCATGGAATTTTTGTGCACTTGTGTTAAGTTGATTCAAGATAAAAGCGTTGTACAAGAATTACAATATTTAATCAAGCAGTATGAGCTAGGCAATATAAAATCCTTACTAAATAGGGCAGTGCACCAAATTGGGAAAAGGAGAAGGACAAATAAATAATTACACTTGAATGCTCAAATACTAGAATATGATATCGACTATGTAGTCCTCGACTTAGGGTCGGAGGTCAATGTCATGATGAAGAAAACCTAGGCACTGATGGGAAAACCCAAGATGATATACTCCCCTATCAGGCTTCGCATGGCTAATCAGCAAGCTGTCAGCCCATTTGGACAATTGGAGCATGTCCCTGTAGACATCGATGGAGTTAGAACTTTTGCCGATTTTAAAGTAATTGAAATTATTGATGACAACTGCCCTTACCCTGCATTATTAGGAATTGATTGGGCCTCCGACAATTCTACTTTTGTTGATCTAAAGAAGAGGCGTATGACATTTGAAATAAATTTCCTTAGGGTCATTGCACCTTTAGATCCAGATGAGGGACCTAGATACACAGAGCCTGTTAGAGAAGAAGACTATGCATATGAGATGGAAAACATCTATAAATTAACAGCCAGACAACAGGATTATATCAACCCTACTGCCGATGGGAATCTAAGATGGAGAAGTGACAGCGCAATTTTATCAGATTCAGGAGAAGCGCTGGAGAACTGGAAGAACCAGATGTATGAATTATCCACAAGGAGATGTTCTTGAATGATCAAAGAAGTTCATTGGATTGGTACAAAAACAAGTAAATTACCTACCTTTGATGGTTTGAATCCTTTAGAATCCTTCTTGATGGACTTTGAAGAAATTGTACCAGCACAACAAAGGATGTTGGCTATGGATGAGGCCCTGAAAGCTACACCAGCAAGATGGTGGGGGACACACAAAGGAAACATCATAGACTGGAAACAATGTCGAACCTTGATGACAATGTGGTTTTCATCACAAGTAGGAAGTTGCAAAGCGAGGTACATAGGTTGAGGCTTCCCAAAGGACCATGTACAAAGCTGCGAAGAGGCCTGGAGTGAGATTCCTCGAGAACAATGGGCACATAGATTCATTAACACACTGGACACGATCCCTATCAACTGGTACCTTCAAGCGGAGCTGCACCTCGTCACTTCAGATTGGGAAGGTATGATGCATAATTTTGTAACCACCTTTTTGTTTGATAGTGAATTTCCTTCTATAGACCAAGAATTACAGATTATGAGATAGAACGTATTTAAGGAGGCATTTGGCCTCCCTTTGGAGCAAGAAGAATATGAATGGACTGCGCCATTCTAGAAATTGCAAGAATGTTAGCACATTAATGCCGACGAAGATGATGATCCGAGGAAGGTAAAGATTGCTGAGACAGAAGGCCATAAGAATGTGGAAGGACTAGGAGTTGAACTTCCATTCATTGGACAACCGATCAAGATAAAGAAAGTTAATATTGGGACAGAGGAGACACCGAAGCTTGCCAATGTCGGAGATTACTGGGATGTTGCTACCATTGACAAAATTACAGAATTATTGCATGAGTATCAAGACTTGTTTCCGACCAAGTTCATTGATATGAAGGGTATCAAAGGACCTATGGGAGAAATGATAATACCTTTGAAACCAGATGCGAAGCTTGTCAAGCAAAGACCCTAAATATTGAATCCAAAATATAAGGAAAAAGTGAAGATTGAGATTGACCAAGCAGGGATTATTGAACCCGTCGAAGAGTCAGAGTGGATCAGCCCTATGGTGGTACAAGACAAGAATACAAGAGAAATCAGGATCTGTGTGGACCTCAGGAAATTGAGTGATGCTTGTCTACATGACCCCTTCCCTACACCATTCACAGATGAAGTGTTGGATAACGTGGGAGGCCAGGAAGTATATTCTTTTACAGACAGATTTTCAGGATACCATCAAATCCACATTGCCAAGGAGGACCGTCATAAGACTACATTTTCCACAGAGTGGGGATCCTATAAATATACAATAATTCCATTTGGATTGAAGAATTCACCAACCATCTTTTCTAGGGTGGTGGTTGAAGCATTCAAAGAATTTTTGCATAAATTTTCAAAAGCTTACTTTGATGACTGGATTGTTTTTAGCTTGTTGAAAAATCATATTGTATGAAAGCAAGGATTGTTGGTGGACCCATCCAAAATTGAAATTATAGTTGATTTGCCACCTCCTACTTCAGTCAAACAATGACGCACTGCATTAGGACATACTGGCTATTACATGAAATTTATCAAAGGATATGCTCAGATTACTATGCCAATGGAGAAGTTATTAAAGAAAGTCTGTCAGTTTGGTTGGTCAGAAGAATGCCAGCAGAGCTTCGACACACTGAAACAAAAGATGGTGACTGTGCCTATTCTGGTCTTTCAAGATTGGAGTAAGGAATTTCATGTGCATGTTGATGCATATTCTATTGCATTAGGAGCAATACTGGCACAACCTGGAGAAGGGTACATTGATAATCCGTTAGAATTTTCCAGCAGAAAGCTATCCACAGCTGAAGTCAATTAGACTACTACATAGTGAGAAGGATTAGCCATGGTGTATGCATTACAGAAATTCTGACAGTACTTGTTGGGAGGACACTTTAAACTGTTTACTGATCACTCTGTGTTGAATTACCTAGTCAACAAGCCAGTTTTTGGGGGGAGAATATGTAGATGGCTTCTCCTATTTCAAGAATATGATTTTGAGATCATAGTTAAGCAAGGAAGAATGAACAAGGGACCTGACCACCTGTCGAGGTTGGAACATGGCGAAGAACCCGCCAGTTTGGAGGATACACTACTGGATTCACAACTTCTCGCCATTAGGAAGGTGGATGACCACTTCACAGACATAGTCCATTTCCTGTCAATAGGAATGGCTCCAAGTGAGTATACAATTTCCCAGAAGAAACAGCTAGTGGTGCACACTGCAGATTTTTCACTGATAGTTGGTTAGTTATATAAGATGGGACCTGATGAGATACTAATAAGATGTTTGATGGAGGCAGAGCACCCATTGATCCTCACAGAATCTCATGAAGGCATCGTAGGAGGACATTACGTAGGGAAAGAAACTGTGCAGAAGGTTCTGCGAGCCGACCTTTGGTGGCCTACATTACACAGAGATGCTAAAGAGTATGCCAGAGCATGTGATGTATGCCAAAGATTTGGAAGACCATCCTGAAGAGGTGAAATTCCCTTAGCACCACGGATGACCCTACAATCATTTGAAAAATGGGCCATTGACTTCATGGGACCTATAAACCCACCAGGGAAGCGCACAGGAGAAAGGTATATTATTACTGCGACAGAATACCTGACTAGATGGGATGAAGCCAGAGTAGTCAAGGACTGTAGTGCAACTACAGCTGTGCATTTTATATTTGATGACATAATAACAAGGTTTGGATGCCCTAAGATCCTCATGAGTGATCAAGGTACACACTTCATCAATAAGACAGTGGAAGCCCTAACTGAAGAATTTGCAATCCACCATCAAAAGAGTACACCTTACCACCCACAGGAAAACAAAAAGGTTGAAGCATTCAAAAAGATGTTGGAGACAACATTGACAAAGATTTGTAATGTAAACAGGGATGACTAGGATTTAAGAGTACCAGCAGTACTCTGGGAATATAGAACCACTTGCAAGAAATTAACAATGCAGACCCCCTTCAAGTTGGTTTATGGGCTTGAAGCTGTTGTCCCAATGGAGTACTTGGTACCAAGCTTAAGAATTTCTACATTTAAAGACATGGATGATACCGACGTTTTTCGTGAGAGGCTTGCACAGTTGGTTGAAATGGAAGCATACAGATTCATTGCAGGATTCCAACAGCAAGTTCAGAAGGAATGCGAAAAGGCCTATCATGACAGGTACATCATGAAGACGGCACTTAAGAAAGGTGATTTAGTACTGATGTATGACAATAAGTTTATCAAACACCTGGGGAAGTTCAGAATGCATTGGCTCATACCATATGAGGTCGCTTATGTTACAGAAGGAGGAGTTGCGTAGCTAAATACATTGAAGGGAGACTGGAAGGAAGGATTGGTGAATGGGAGTCAGATAAAGTTGTACTATGACAACCACTTGCCTCGTAGATCTCAATAAACATAGGAGGAAAAGGGTCCAGGTACCAGGTGTAGTTGAAACTGGGTACCAGACATAGAAAAGACAACCTGCACAAGGTTGGAAAGGAGGCATAAAGCAAAAGGCAAGGGTTGCACTGCGCAGTCCAAAGTTGAAGTAAAACAAGAGGATCAGAACTCAAGTGCCTTGGGATGAGTCACAGGTGAGTGTTGGGGGCCTGTTGGCCCTTGGTTATGGAAGGAAGTGAAGACAAGGAAGGAAAGGTAAAAAGAGAGCTTCGTGGGAAACACAGTAACTATCACTGAGTCGAAGTGAGCAAAAGAGAAGGAAGGATGGAGAGAAGTACGGAAAAGAATGTCGTTGGACGAGAAGATCAAGGATGACAGATCAGAAAGGAAGAAGGATCATGGACAACTCAACAAGCAGAGAAATCCATCATTGGATGCTTTGGAGCACCGCGAGATGAAGAAGGAAAGATAGGTTGGTGAAGCTCGAAAAAAGTGGGTCAAGTTGACCTAGGGTTTTAGACAGCTAGGGTTTTGGTAATTAGGGTTTTGACACCTAGGTTTCGACTTGAGGCTATCGGTGAGGGATTGTAATATATAAATAGAGGTCGAAAGGACCTAGGTCAAGTCGGTACTAGTGCTAGGTATTGGTATTGATTTTTGTTGGTTAAGAGAGTATTGTACTGTGAGAGAGGAGTGTTGAGAGGGAGAGCCTTCTAGTATTGTAAGATCTTCAGTTGGGTGCGAAGATCAAGTCCTGCAGCTGGGTGCATAGGAACATGGGAGACAAAAAGAAGAAGAGAGAATATCTTCTGACTAAGAGCGCATATCAGAAATGTAAGCTTTACCTTAATATATCATAAGCACAGTTCTGTGGACGTAGCCCTAGAGAGAGGGTGGACCACGTATATCTGGTGTTATGTGTGTGTGATTGCTGCCTGGATCTCTGTCATTGTTATACTGTTAATTGCATTATTTTGTTAGATCATATGTATGGATGTGCAGAGTAGATATAACTGATAAAGAGATATATGAATGCTGCATTATTGTTGTATTAGTTCCACTTGATATTCCCCTGGTTGTAGACATCTCTATCCTACAACCCCCCTCTTAGATACTTCAGGTGAGACTGCATCTTCTTCGCAGGTGTTGCCGAAAGGGCCAGTAGTTAGGGCTTGTTGGTGCGCTCTTGGAGTGAACCTTGGGTCTACCCCTATGCCAACAATAATCCTAAGTTTTCTAATACTCAACCGACAAGGAAACCTAAATTTCCTTGTATGGTTTGTGAGGAAGACGACTACAAGAAATATTTTCCTCATTGTGAGGCATTCACTAAATATATGAAAGGTACCTCCCAACCAGTTCAGCAACAAAAATCGGTTGCAAAAAAACTTGTCCCTCTGTAATGAGGCGATCTAGGTCATTCCCACCATGGGGATGCTTCCACAAGTGCCTCTGAGGTTTACATGTTTAAGACGGTTAATGTCACAACTCATGTGAATACATATGGCACTCCTCTAGGTGATAAGACTAATGGGAAGGTTGTCGACCAACCTTCTAAATATACTCCTCCTCCATATTCCAATCCTCTTCATATTAAGAAGCCAAATTCTGACACAGTGTTGTGCCCACCCAAGAGCGTAATTCGAAAAGAAGTATTTAATCCAAATTCCCATGCTACCCAAAACTACAACATCATTGAATATTTGGTGCAAGCGCCTTGAACTATGTCAACCCTCTAAGTTATATGACACTGTACAAATTAACGTAGAACCTTGTTGTCATCCATTGGATCAATGGATCCTGAGGAGTCGAACTTGATTACATTTAATATGGATTATTTTAAGGAGAGACTCTCCCATCACTTAGCATTCCAAATTCAAGTTTTTATTAGTGAACACACCATCCATCGTACTATTTTGGATGAGGGAGCCTCCACTTGTGTCATGTCTTTGCCTTGTTGGAGATCTCTTGGTTCTCCTACCCTTATTTCATCCCCAACCAACCTGAAAGCGTTTGATGGACATGGTTTCCAACCTCACAGACTCTTGAAATATTTCACTGTGACTTTGAAGGGTAAGACTGTTCTGGTTGATATCGAAGTAGTCGATGCACCCCTGGATTATAATTTTTTACTTGGTCTTAGTTGGTTCTATGCAATGACTTCCGTCGCATCTTTGGTGTTTCGTATCTTATGATTTCCCCATCAAGGAAATATTATCATTCTTAACCAACTTGAGTATACAACTCCAGATCTCAACAATGTCCCTTTTCTAGGACATAATAATTTTGAGAGTGTAGGTGTAGGTATTCTCAAGGATTCCTCACTCATGGGGGTTTTTCCTTTACCTTCTCCTCCCACCACACAGGTTGCCACCTTAAACATGATTTCGACTTAGGCACGACAATCCTTTGATTCCTCCCTTCCATTGGTAGTACCTACTCTTGACAAGCATAGTTCATTGTCTCTATCAAGCTCAATAAAAAATGAAACAAACCCCCCTGCGTTACAATCGATTCTCACTCTGCATCAATTACTTGAACGTTCTTTTCCTCCGCCTAGTGAAAATGTTTCCCTTAGTAACCAGAAATGTAAACAAGGAAAGAAGAAGAGTCGCTGGAGGAAACAAAGCTTGGGGGGAATATCTCCAGCCTCTAGACATCATGATGAATAAAAAACGCCCACTTTTGCCAAAGAAGTTTGGGGAAAACTACCTCTAGAGAGACACGATGCTAGGAGTGATCTTCGTTCGAAGGTCATCCCCATCATAACGGAGCAGTATTTTTTCTGGACCGAGCTTAGTCTTTTTTCTTTCTCGTGCTCGTAAATACATGAGAATAAGTTACCAATATTAGTATTTGTTATTTCTTGAGCTTTTAAATACATGAGAATGTAACCGAGTATACTTTTATCACTTTTTCAGACTCGTAAAGGTTATATGAAAAATGAACCCCCTGGAGTCTCCTTTAAGCTCTTTTCAGACTCTCTAAACATGAAAATATTGGTGAGTTATCTTGCTTCCTTTCACACTCGTTAAAAGGTTTGAAAGGGCATATTTTGAATGGTATTTTATCTCTTTTTATACCTCGCGAGACTAAAATTATGAAAAAGGACAACCCTGGAGTCGCCTTTAATTTTTTTTCAAACTCTCTAAACATGAAAAACCATCGAGTTTTCCTTCTTTGGACTCGTTAAAATCACATATTGAAGGGCCCATATGGGAACGAACCCTTACTTCTTCTAGTTTTTTAAACAAAGGAAGAGGGACTTACTGAAGGTGAGTTATATCGAGCATGTGTTATCATCCTTGAGATAGTTAAATTAAAAATTGGTACTCATCTATCTAGGTGGGGGAAAAATTGAAGGAAGTGGGTCAAGTTTTTTCTGAGAATCCTTTATGACATATTTTTTCACCGTTGAACATGGCACCTATTTGTGTCTCATATTATAGTTGGGTAATCTGCTTGCCTCTGAGTCATACCAATTCCATGTCTCACCATACTTTTTCGTCCAATTGAAGAGTGATCTTATTATCCTCACATTACATTTTGGTATTCGTTGAGTCAATGCTTCCAAGTCAGTTTTCATGCCTCATCATGTTCAAGGGAAGTTTCACTTAAAACCATCCATCTGCAGTATTACCCATTTCCATTTCTTGTGCCAGCCCATACTCATTTGATTCACCATCTTACATCACTTTCCTATGTCAGTTTCATGTCGCTAATGGGGGATACATCAAGGCGCTCATTTGACGAGTATTTTCCTATCGAATTCAACACATCATATGAGAATTATACTTAGAAACAAGTTAGTACCTTGGGACCTGCATGCATCAATGGTAGGCCTCCTTGTCTCTGACAATAGGTCTACATCATTGAAATTTGATCGGATGATTCAACAAATGTTCGACTTGATCTCATTTATTCACATTCATTGGAATGTACTAGGGTACCTTGGGAGTCGTTGACATCATTGGTGATTTCCATTGCACTTGTTAACGATTTACCTCAATGACCGGTAATCAAGTGGTTTCTACCATGTTCGAAATTAAAACATATATTCACATGGCTAGATTCGTACAACATTGAGATTGGGATGAAGACCCTAGGTTGAGCATTCACTCTGTTAAACTACTTTTCCCAGGATGCGAAGGAGATCATTTGAGAATGATAATGTATATATTGTCACATAGATCCACATTGTATTGGTCTGTGGCTATGTTTTATCATCTCGTAGCTCCACTCTGTATTTTTCGTGGCTATGATAAGTTTGTGTCATGGAGGTATGGATCCACATTGTATCTTTGGTGGCCATATCCTTAGTCAATATTTTTCATGGATCTGTAGTGTATTGGTCGATGACTGTGCTTTGAGTCATCTCGTATCCCGAGCATAGGTATTCCTGCCTAAAAAATGGAACATTTTTTAATACTGTTTGATGGTTGTTTGCAGCTTCTTCTAGGTTCTCCAACTCCACACCCTTGCATTAAATATTTGTAAATCGTTTTATCCATCAGTTTCTCTTTTGACCTCACACTTTAGGGGGCATTCTGTTACACAAGAAATTTGCACACCTAGGTACCTTGCCCTAAGTGTCATAAAGTTTCATATAAGTGTCTCATACACCTTGACACCATGGAATAATCTATGTCACAATCCCTAGTTGATGTGGAGGAGGAATATATTACATGAAGGCCAAAATGACAAGTGCATATGAATTATTATTAATATTCATGAAAAATAAATTAATTAAGTGTGAGAATCCACCACACATCTGATTTCCTATTTTTTAGGGAAGGTGGAGGATCTCATGGATTTTTGAAATATTTCCTCCTTAAAATCCTTGAGAGATATTTCCTCCCTAAAATCCTTAAGAAATATTTTCTCCCTAAATATCTTTCAGATCCCTTTTTAGTGGATTTGATGAGTGATCCTCTCCATGGTGGTTAAGCCTCCAAATCCTATATAGTGAGGGATTTCCATGGAGAAAATGATATAGAGGAGTTTAGAGATACCAAACTTACGATCTCATGAGGAAGAGTGGATATTTGAGGTATCCAACCTATGGTATTGGGAGAAATCTTTACGATATCAAACCTACGATTTTGGGATTTTTTTGCAAGGGATGGACGAGGAGGAATTTGGGAATTTGTTGCAACTACATCTATAGTTTGTAATTATTTCTTTAAGAGTTCTCATTTTTTGGCCTATTTCCTTCTAGCCTATGTCTATTTACATATGTTTGTATTATAGATGGATTTTATTGGACTAATCTTATAGAGTAGAGTAGGAGTTATTTGTCTCGTTGTCCATTGCATTGTAGGTGTCAAACAATGCTAAGGATCTTGGAGATCAAGCTCAAGTTGGAGAAGCGAGGAAAAACATCAGAATAAGGTGCATCACACTTTCTTCCTTCTCCTTCTCTTTCTGATTAGTTAGTTAGATTCAAAGGAATGTTAGTGTCCAATGTTAGCATGTTTTCTATCTTGGTATAGGGGTTTAGAATCCAAGAGGAGATTCACCTGTCCGCAGGGGGAATTTCCTACAACAAACATAGAGAGAATGTTTAGTACCAAAACAACACATAGAATCGGTTTAGTACCGGATGAACACATAGAGACTTTTCAATAACGAACCAACACAGAGAATCAATTTAGTACCAGATTAACACAAAGAGATGATTTAGTACTGGACCAACACAAAGAATCGGTTTAGTACTGGATGAACACAGAGAGACTTTCCCAGTACCAGATGAACTTTGGAAAAGTACCTGGAATTCTGTAGGTTATTTATTCGTGTCTAAACATGTTCTAAGGGTCAAGATGAAGTAGAGGTTGGTACTCACTAATATTATATATGGTTTTGTTCCTCTGAATGAATCATGTTGAAAATTTATAAACAACACACTAATACTGGAAAATCATAATGAAATTTCGAAAGTGCAGCGAAAGTATTATAAAATGAGGCAAAAGATCCAATGATTGGGCTCCAAGCTCTATAACAAGAAGGAAACTGTAGCAGGACATCCTCCTTTAGAGGTGAATAACCCCATATTTTTCGAACCATACAAACCACTATTCTTGCTGCCACTCCCATTTTATTGAAAATAAGAACCTAACTTCTATTGTCCTGTGGATTTTTCTCAAGCCCAGATCAGTTAATGCTCGCCGACATTTTTAATTTTTAGGAGTCTAAAAAACTTAAAGAAAACTCCTTATACTATCCTATGGATTTTTCTGGAGCCTAGGTCAATTAGTGCTCGCTGGTGTTTTCAATTTTTAGGAGTCTAAAAAACTTAAAGAAAACTCCTTATTCTGTCCTATCGATTTTTCTTGATCCCAGGTCAGTTAATGCTCATCGGTGTTTTCAATTTTTAGGAGTCTTAAAAACTTAAAGAAAACTTCTTTTGGCTCCTTTCCCATGAGTAATCTACCAATTTTGGGTAAAGGAATAAACTCACCTATGGAAAATGTCCTCCTTATTTCTTATCTACATGAGAAGATAATCAGCTTATGCCTTTGTCAAGAACACCAAAAAAATAATCACTATCTAACACACACCTATATATACATATATGTACAAAATTAAATTAAATCACACAAAAAAAACTTACAGTGGTGGTTTAGCAGGAGGGGAACCCCTCTTACTTACCAATTACATTTCAGAATTCTAAAGAAATTGTTTGATAAAATCCTCTTTAGATAGAGGCTTATGATAGAATTTCAATTGATGCCCATTCACAACAAAGGAGGTATGATCTTCATCAATAGTATTTATCTTCACTGAACCATTTTCATAAACTGTGTCTACTTCATAAGGTCCCAACCATCGAGTGGACAATTTACCTTTGAAACTCTTGAACCTACTTTCATATAGAAGGGCCGAATCACCAGACTGGAAATATTTCTTCTTGATATACTTGTCATGGAATTTGTTCCTTTGTTATTGAATAAGTGTATTCCTTTGCAAATCATCTTGTCTGATTTCATCAAGTTCATTTAGCGGTAGTATCCTCTATATTTTGGATTCATCCAAATACATTCCCAATTGCATAGAAGTCCTGCAAGTTTTTACTTGAAATTTTATGGGAAGAAACACCTGCTTACCTTACACTAATTCATAAGGTGTATGGCATGTTGTGTTTCTCCAAGTTGTTCTGTAGGCCCATAAGGATTCAAGCAACCGATCCACCTAATCTTTATGGTGTAACTGAATTGTTTTGGTAAGTATAACCTCTAACACTTTGTTGGTTGATTCCACTTGTCTTTTTGCTTGGGGGTGATAAGGTGAGGATTTCCTATGTTTAATTTGATATTGTTCAATAATAGATTTGACCTGATTAGAGGTAAAATGGGTTCCTTGGTCTGTCACTATTTCTTGAGGCACACCAAAATGAGTAAATATGTCTTCGAATATAAAATCAACAACTAATTGTTCATTTGCAAAGTACAAAGCTTTATCCTATACCCATTTAGTCACATAATCTGTAAAGACCAGTATATACCTTCTTCTTCTAGACATGGGGTTGATAGGGCCTACAAAGTCCAAAGCCCATTGATCAAATGGTTCAATTACTACCTGAGTTTGGAGAGGCATCTCATCACTTGTATTTGGTTTCCCCATCCTCTGAAAATCATCACAAGTGACCACATATTTCTTTGCATCCCTAAAAATGGTTGGCCAATAGTATCCTTTCTGTAGTGTTTTGTATGATGTCCTCTTATCAACAAAATGGCCTTGACATGGGCCATCATGGCAGGATTTGAAGATATCATACATCTCATCATCCCATACACATATTCTAATCACCAAATCAGGTCTTGTACAATATAGATAATCATCATGCAACACATAATTTGCGCTCAACTGAATAATCCTCTATTTTTCTCGGAGGGACAAATTCTGAGGTAATTTCCCTGTTACAAGATAGTTTTCCACATCTGCATACCAAGGAATGTAAGTAGAAATAGAAAACAAACTTTCATATGGAAAATTGTCATCCAGTGGGGCATTATCACATGTATGAATAAGTCTAGATAGGAAATCAACAACAAGGTTATCTTTGACAGGTCTTCCAATGATAGTAATATTGAATTATTGCAATAGTAGCATCCATCTAGTAACTCTAGAATTTGTCACATGCTTATTCATTAAAAATATAATAGCTAAATGGTATGTGTGTACAAAAAACCCATACACTGTTATGTAGTGTCTGAATTTATTAATGGCATGAACCACTGATAAGAATTCCTTTTCAGTGACAGGGTAATTCACTTCACTAGGGGAGATATTTTTGCTAACAAAGTAGATAGCATAGGGTAGTTGGTTTTCTCTTTGTCCTAGAATGAATCCCAAAGCGGTGTCTGAGGCATCAATATAGATATGAAAGGGAAGATACCAATTCAGTCCTCTTAACACAGGGGATCTAGAAAGCTTTTTCTTTAAAATTTCAAAATAAATCTGACATTGCTCATCCCAATGGAATTCATCCTCCTTTTCCAATAATTTGAACAATGGGGCATCCAAGTTTGTGAAATTTTGAATGAATCTCCTGTAATATCCATCACGCCCTAAGAATCTTCTAACTTCTTTTTTTGAGCTAGGGATTCTGATTTGAGAAATAATTTCAATTTTAGCAGGATCTACCCGTATGTCAGTATCAAAAATATGATGACCCAAGACAATCCCCTCAGTGAGCATCATTCTATATTTTTCATGGATGAGGGAGAGATTATTCTCTTTACACCTGATCAATACTTTCTCCAAATTTTCCAATGCTTGTTGAAAATAATCCCCATATATTGTGAAGTCATCCATATAGACTTCTACACAATCATGGGTTAAATAAAAAAAATGGCTACGACAGCCCTCTGAAAGGTACCAAGGGAATTACATAGCCCAAAGGGGAGAACCCTATAATCATAATTACCCCATGGGAAAGTGAATGTGGTTTTCTCCCGATCTTCAGGGGAAATTTGGATCTGATTATACCCACTAAACCCATCTATGAAAGAAAAGTACCTCTTCCCAGACAAGGTGTCCAAGACTTGGTCTATAAAAGGTAAGGGAAAATAATCTCTATAGGTAGCCTTGTTCAGCTCCCTGAAGTCCACACAAATTCTCCATTTTCCATTATTCTTGAGGAAAATGACTAATGGAGACACCCATTTTCTATCTGAAATAGGGTAAATGAAATTGACATGCATGAATTTTTGGAGCTCTTCTTTCACTATGTATTTTAAGGTTGGGTTCATTCTTCTTTGGGGCTGCCTAATAGGTATGATTTGATCATTGGTGTAAATATTATGTATACAACTATCAGGGTGAATTCCTTTCATATCAGAGTAATTCCATGCAAAATCATTGGACTGTCCTTGGATCATTTGGATCAATTTTTGTTGTCGATTTGATACTAGGCCATAATTTATACCTAGGTATTTCCCGGGACTGATTTCAATAGTCCAGAAATTTGACTTATAATATCCACTTATTTTTGATATAGTAAATAATGTAGAAGTGGAGGGATGCCAAACCTCTTGAAACTCAGGGCTGAAAATATGTGTGAATTCTAGAAAAGACTGAGGATACTCAATGCATTATGTATTGGCTAAAAATAGGCTTAAAATATGGTATTCAGTTTGTTCTTGAACTTCCTTTTCTTTCTCAAGTGTTAAAAGAAGTTGAGAACAATTATCCTCCCCATAGGGATTCTCCAGCCATACAGGAATGTCAGTGGTTGGTTGGGAAGGAGGAAAGAGAACAATTTTCTGACTGTGGGTTCCATTAGAAATTGTCATCTCCCCAGACCAACAACTAATAAATGCATCAGCAGTGGCCAACCAAGGTCGACCAAGAACAAATGTATGCCTTGGTTTTGAGGATTCTAAATGAATTACCAAGAAGTCCACAAGATACTCCCAAGAGGTTAAGGTAATTGTTACATCATCTAGGCTTCCTGTTGGGCTGATGACTAATTTTTCTGCCAATTCCAACAAGGTTTGTGTTGGCCTTAAATGATTTAGTTGCAACATACACATAGTGTCAATAGTAATAAAATTTATTGCTGCTCCTAGATTGATAAGGTTATTTGACAAAGAAACACCATTAATTTCTACAGTCACCACTAGGTTTCTTGGATCATTATATTTGGATGGCATTTCTGATACAAATTCTGATAGTTGTCCAACCACTATTATGACAGCAGGTTCCTTCCTCTTCCTTCTAGGATTTTTGATGCAAAGATCCCTTATAATTTTAGCATAGATAGGAATATCTTTAATGGCTTGGAGTAGGGGAATATTTACACATACACTCCTTAGTTCAACTTCTAATTCATGTCCTATAGGTACCTCAAGTTTCTTCACAAGTATCCTTTCTGGATAGGGTGGAGGATTAGCTTCCTGAGGTATCTATGATGGTTGAGGAGTGTGAGGGGAAATTTCCTCTTGTAAAGGGATGTATTCTTCTTCATTAGGTTGGTCATATATGTAACACCCCAAGGCCGAGTCCCTGCTAAATTGTAATTATGTTTATAGGTTGGTGAGCCATGTGTTTATAAGTTGGAAGACTTATGTGTTTATTATGTTGGAGAGACCAGATGCACCTAAGGCCTATGAGATTGATTTTGTGTATGTAAATACTCACATCATTAATAAAATTACATCATTGTGTGTAGACTGACCATGAAGAAAGAGTTATGGGGGACTAAGCTCCACTAGGTAGGGAAAGGGAAGGGGATAAGTGTCTAGGGATAGGGGATAAGCTAGAGGGATTCCTAGAGGCTAAGATTTGACATAACCATGTTGTCCTAAGTTCATAGGGAAAAGGGAACGAATGTTAAGTGGAGCTCATGAAACTTTAGGAAGACATGTGTCAACCTAGGCACATGTAATTTTTAGGTGGGAAGGTTAGCTCGTTGGGGGTTCCCTCACGATTCTCGTGATGGTCGCCACTCTGCAGTTCAAACATACTTTCCATCGATGCACGCACTAAGATAGGAAGAGCCTTGATACCACCAACCATTTCCTCCATCGTTGATCTCTGCAACTTATGAAACCTGTAAACCCGTGTAATGAAGCTAATTGTGTTTCATGTGAAGCACAACATGACTACGTAGTGTCTGAGCCATATCACACCTTAGCCTTTGTTGTGCTATCCATGTTTTTTCTAGACTGGTGTGGCTTGTTGTCATTACCAGAGCCCTTACCCAATTTTTTTTGCAGAGGTTACCCACTAGATTTAAGAGTTGGATAGAAGAGGCCGGTTGTCAGGATTGTTAGCAACTCTCCCTAGGTGAGAGAGTGTGCTAAGGAAGTGAGTTCTCCTGGAGGGAGTCACGTAGCAGCTACAATACTCTGAGACTTCTGGTCCAGCCTGTTGTTGAATCCCTAGAAGAAAAGTGGAAAACCGATGGACTTGTGATAGTGAAGGTGTACACTCCTGGGGTTGGATAGGCATGTGGGGAATGAGGGTCTATGGGGTGTGGGCATAAGTGGCTCCTGGGAGAAAATCCTTCTTGTTGATTTGTGTGAATTTTATGTTGTTCTTGCCAAGCCTAGGAATCCCTTGCCTGGTGGATTTTAGTCCCAGCTCAAGGGTGACCCACCACTGAGTGTAATGAGCAGCGTGGTCTAAGGCTGGGAGGTTCGTGAAAGGTCTGCATGCAGTTGGTGGTCATCTATTAAAATATAAGTAACAAATCTCTGTTCTTTGTATGATATGTATCTTGAAATCAAGTTATAATGTTATTAGATTGTCTGTATGTATTGTATGTATGTTTTAATGTTGTTTCTGCATGAATAGGCATATGAACAGAATGTTATAACTGTTTAAATTGCATTCTATAGATATGTATATAAATATATATATGAATATAAGATGTTATCTCTATTTATGCCTGTTACGTTTTATATGTGAATATTTCTGCAAAGTTATTCAGTGTCATGGCCTAGCCTACTGGGTTAAGGTCGAAAACGGTCACAAATTGATATCAGAGCATTATTATGTGTATCATGGCCTGGATTGGGTGGTCGGGGCATTACAAAATGGTATTAGAGCCATGGTTTCGACACTAAGCATGGATGGGCCATGTTAAGTGGTTAATGAGAAAAAGATTTCAAAGTTAATTGTTGTTGAAAGGGACAAGATTCGAAGTTCGGAGCATCCCTGGGTGCTAAGAGAATACCTTTTTCGTGTTATGAAGCTCAGGAGGATAAAATTTTAAGGAATGGAAACAGAGAAAGAAGCCACAACAACTATTGTGTTGGGTCGTACGCTCTATGCGGGAGAATGCATACCTTCACCATCGTTAGATCAGAACCATTAGATCAAGCTAAGAGTAGAAGGTAAGGTGCAGTGATGAAAAAGAGATCTCATCTGTCAGATCTGCGCATGGGTGTTTGTGAGCTGCAGATCTCTCAGAAGTTCATAAGTTCGACGTTCGAGAGAATTGGAGTGTGCTAGTGTGAAAAGTCCTGAAGCCCGAAGCCCCAAAAATAAGGAACAAAAGTGGTGTAGAATGATGACGTCGCCAATGGTGATGTGGACCCTTCTTATATGTGCCACATGCCACCACCTTAATTGTTGACAACTATACCATGTGGACCCCGGAATATTAAGTAGTTCAGAAGTTCAGAGTTCAAGAGATTTGAGGAATGCAAGTGTAAAATCTTTTGAAGTAGCGAAGTCCCGAAGTGACATGGCCTACTGACATCACTAGGGATGATGTGGACACGTGTGATGTATGCCACATGATAGTGAGTAAAGTACCTTTGGAGATTAGAAATTCCATTTAGAACGTGACACATGTCACCCATCGTACTGGGCCATGTGTCTGCTTATAATATTTCTCCACATGACACTCTTCTTGAGCATGTCTAGTGGGGACCTTGATGGTCATAGGGGATGTGTGGTGCCAGATCCATCACTTTGAAGGAAAGTGGGCTTGTGTGGGTTGATAATTCTTGAAGGCCAAAGTGCTAGAGTTCATCATGACCATTGCTAGTCATGGATGCGTGTCAGGATATTTGACACTCCAGAGGTTTGTGGCATTGAAGGCTTTTGAAACCCTAAATCATGGAGCCCTGGAGATAATTGTGGCTATTGATTTGGGTAGAGAGCAGGGATCGTTGATTCCTCTCACATTAGTTGTGAACTTCACGAGTCCAAAGTTTGGTAGATTAACATTGCGGTGAGTTGAAAACACCTGAAGCCCAAAAGTATGAAGCACATAGTAAGTGTCTATTGGTTTAGAACTTAGTCCCTATTGGTTTAATTATCTGATCTATACCTTTAACATGATTGACCCAGGTTTAGGTCTACTAGGGGTCCAACAAAGCCTCTAAAACTATCGACACTCCTAGTAAACTAGAAGGCAACGCAGTGCACAGAGTGCACTGCACAGTATCACTTGAGATAGTCTTAATGGGTGACTACAATAATCAACTGCTTACAGTCTAGGACTGAATGAATATCTGTGAAGTATGCATTGAGAGTTCTATTTAATTATTAAGCAATATACTCGTATTATCATTCATGCATGTAATGTAATAAGATTCATTAATTCCTTCATACATCCTTTTAACATCCACTCATAAACAGTAAAAGAGACACAAGCATTCGATCACATAACATAGGTTTTACCATGGTTCACCCCCCTGGGCTATGCCCACAAAGATCTAGCTCTCAACTCTTTTATTATGGTAGTTCCAAAACTACAATGCCGCGTGATTTACAACTCATTCTTAGTCGGTTCGAGATATATTATGAGGTGGACTAGATCACACCAAGCTCCTCATCCTATGACCTAACCCTCAATATCTACCCTTTTAACCCACTACAACTCAACAAATTACAGAATTAGGTTGTATGACAAAGTTATTACAACTAGTTATCAAAACATGACTCTTTCCTCCCTAGGATCTTTCATCCTCCAAAGTGTGTCTCTTCCTCAAAGAATTCTTTCACAATGGACAACTACTGCCTCCATAGACCTCCTAGGTATCTATATATATACGTTTTTGACTCATTATCCATTACAATGTATTACAAAAACCCTAACTCTAGTGTCATTAGGTATTCCCTGCATGCACGCTTATTGATCTTCCTTCCAGCTGTCGCTTTCCTCATGCATGCATTTCTTCCCAAAATATCCTTTCTTTCTGATTCAGCCCGCTTCCAACAGTCACAACCGTGGTCACATGCGAGTTAAGGGCCAAAGAAAAGGGGCTAGCGCTCGAAAATTGTTTCAGAATAGAGCAAGGCTCGTAGATAAAATTGTGGGGATTCTTGATCGACATAGACCCATAAAAAATAGAGTCTGATATTATTTGATTGAATCAAATTGTTTAAATTATTATGGAGAATTATTAAGTGTAATATCCTGACAAAAATTCAGTTGACTACACATTTTGCAAAGTTAACAATTGATAGAACTGAGCCAAATTGTTCCATAGTGCAGAGAGGTGGAGGAGGCACATGATGCTTACAGTTCAGAGGGTGAAGTTAGAGGAATGGATGTCCATTTGGGAATTTAAGGAACAAACCCCAATGGGCATGGATAAGAAATAGATAAAGAAGTGAGCATGATGAAAATCATTAAGAATTTGCAAAAGGATGTCCAAATTCACCAGGAAGATAACAAAAGGCTTATGAGAGACAGGGATCAACAGGGAGACTTTAATATGAAGCTGATGCAGAGCCTGGAAATAATTGAAAATAAATTGGATAAGGAAAGTGGATCTAGTGAATCAGGAATTCATGGGACCTCTGATGAGGAAAGAAGAGGAAGAAGTGGTAGTAGACATCACCAACACTTCCAAAATAATTCCCATAAGAGAGCACATAGTAGCTCAATTCCATCCCCTGTTAGGAAGCATAGGAGATTTGAAGTGGATGAACTAAAGGGTGAAATGAATAATATCAAACCTCCTACTTTTGATGGAGAGAACAAGAAATATGAATATGTTGAGGCATGGCTGTTGGGAATGAGGAAATATTTCCAACTGCAGAATTACTATTCTCGTGCAGAAGGAAGAATTGCCATCTATCAGCTAAAAGGAAAGGCATCCATATGTTGGGATCATCTTGTGCAAGTGCAACAAATCAAAGATAAGAATGTTACATGGAGGGAATTCAAGAGGCATTTTGAAAAGAAGTACTTAACTAAGAGGTATTGTGAAAAGAAAATGAAAGAGTTCTTTGAACTCAAGCTGGGAAGTATGTCCATTGATGAGTATGAAAGAAGATTCTTGGAGTTGTTGAAGTATGTTCCCTTCATCAAGAATGTGATAGTTAATATTCAAAGGTATCTGAGTGGGCTTCCATCTTTCATAAGTGACAAGATCTAGTATGATGATCCTAAAACTATGGAAGAAACTATAAGGAGAGAAAAATGATTATTTGATCAACAAAAAGGGAAACCTATTTTTCAGAAGGCTTGGGAAGACAAGAAGAAGTTTAAAAGGGAGTAGAGGTAGAAGGGGAACACGCCACCATTTTTCAAAAATAGTCCTCAAGGACAACTAGTTTTGAGGGAGACTAGGATGGTTGAAGTAGGTGGGAAAAGGCCAAGGAAGACACCTATGGAATGTTGGAGTTGTAAAGGAGATCATAGGTATAGAGATTGTCCTCACAAAAATGACAAAGTGAGAGTTGTTCATAATGTTCAACAAGAAGAAATGGTAGAGGACATGGGCAGAGGAGTACCAAGGATCTATGTAGCCCTGGATAACAAGCAATATGAGTTTCAATAACACATGATTGAAGTTGAAGGTATGATCAATAACCATGCCTTTACTATTTTAATTGACTCAGGGGCTAGTCATAGCTATATAGATCATAAGGTAGTGGAAAGATTTCAATCACCAAGAAGCAAGCATGGGAAATCTTGGTTGGTGCAGCTAGCTACAAGATCCAAGAGAAAGTTTGTTGATTTGATTAAATCATGTTGAGTGGGCATGAATGGACTAAGTACCAAGGAAGATTTGAACATATTTCCTTTGGGATCATATGATTTCCTAATTGGTATGGATTGGTTGGAACAACACCATGCCATATTAGACTATCGTGACAAGGAATTCACTTGCTTGGATGAGGAAGGAAATCAAAGAACAGTCCAAGGAATTCCTAGGGAAGTTACTATCTAGGAAATATCAACAATGAAGCTAAAGAAGTGTTACAGGAAGGGATTTCAAATATTTGCAGCCCATATGGAGGAAGAATCTAAGGATAAGGTGCCAAATATGGAGGATCATGTAGTCTTAGAATATTTTGAAGATTTTTTGAAGGAGGTACATAGACTACCTCCAATGATCCAGGTGGATATCATTGGCCACCCACCCTTTTCAACTCGCTCAAAACAATTTTCTGGCAATTTTGGCAATTTACTATTTTTAGTAGTTTTAACTCCGGGGCCATTTTGAGGGTCTAAATGAAGGTTTTTTTGGATAAAGATTCTCAATGATATCATAAGGAATTATTGAGCCCAAAAAATTAATCTCCTCGACAATATGTTTCCAACGGGCTATCGTGCACCTAAAATGGAGATCGTATGCAAAAGTTACGACCCTAGGAAGTTGATGTACTAACTTACCCAAATGGGGCCCACATGAATTTTGACGCTTCATCTCCTAGGGTTAGGTTTTTGGATTTCTAGGGTTTTTGATATTCCTGTTTATTGTAAAAAATCCTTCAGAGCCTCATTGTAATCATCTTCTGGTGAATGAGCGCAACCTTCACATCTCTTCTCAGAGATAAGCCACCACCATTCCAACAAGCTTGTTTTTCGCTACATTTTATAGTTTCAGCTTATTTTGTTATTGAATAGAAAACTAGTTTTATTGTATCTATATTATTATGTTTTAAGCATATTTTAATAATCTGTATTCATTTTGTTATGCTCATAAAATCTAGATTCAGTGGTATCGGAGTGGTCTGCTCCTTGTTGTCTTAATGCATGTCCCCAACGAGGTCATGGTAAAAAGAATTGGGTCTTGAGCTTATTTCTCTTGAGGAAAAATCTCTCACATTCCCAAGAGACCTCTCATGGAAGGAGAAAATAAATATGACGGGACATGAGATCCTTTCAAAATGTTGCTTGAGAAATCCCTCACACAACAAAGGAACGAGATGATGGATAGTTTCATGCAAATCCTTCGACGGCTACCAACAGGGAATGCATCTTCCTCGAGCGGAGGCGTCGCCCCCTTCAAGGTACAAATCAACTTCGATATTCCTATATTTGAAGGAAAGATAGATGTATATGTTGTAGACAAGTGGTTGAATCTACTAGAAGGGTATTTTTATGTCCATAACTTTTCCAATAGAGAAAATATTACTTTTACACTCCTCAAAGTCGTTGCCCATGTCAAAGATTGGTGGGAAAATTTCTGTGAGAAAAATGAAGAAGAGGAACCCTCATTATTTACAGTTGTGACCACCTAGGAATCCTTCAAGGATGTTATTAAGGAACAATAATACCCTGCTAGAAGTTATGATGACTTGTATACCAAATGGACGACACTGTGGCAATAAAGAGACCAAGTAGTGTCGGAGTTCACAAATATCTTCCATACATTGCGCACCAAGCTGAGTATCAAATATTTAGAGCAACATCAGGTGCTCTAGTATCATGGTGCCCTGCATAGATACATCTAGAATGAAATGGAATTTCTGGACATCTTATCTTTGGGCATAGCCTACTGATATGCCGTCAAAATCGAGCAGAAGCTCAAACAAAATACATGACAATTTGGACCTGGGAACCCCTCACAACAAAATCCAGGAAGGGGTGGCCCCAACCCACAGAACAAAGGACAAAGAAAAGATGGACAATATCAAGACAACCAGTCCAAGCCACAAGCAAAGAAGGACACTGGAAAGACAAAGAAAGATACCGAGAAGTGGTGCAACTTCCATAAGATCCCTTGGCATAACACTGCTGACTTCCACACAAAGCAGTCGTTGGTGGCTAAAGTGAAAGCCTTTGAATCAGATGCATATTCTAACTCCGAGTTAGAACCAGAAAGGGGAATACATATCATTGATGCGGAACCCAGTTCCATCGTTGCTACCACCAAGCTCCATCTTGGTGAACCATAAGAGCAAGAAGAAGGTGAGAACCTCTTCCATTTGAAGTGCACCCCGCTGCACTTCATCATTGATAGCGGTAGCCAAAAGAACCTCATCTCAACAGAGGTCGTCAAGTGGTTGGCCCTGCTGACAAAGCCCCACCCACAACCCTACACCATTGGATGGCTTCGCTAAGGAAGCGATCTTCACATCATCCAATAGTGTCGAATGTTGTACGACATCAAGCCCTTCAAATACTAGGTACTGTGTGATGTTTCTCCTCTCGAAGTTTGTAATGTTATTTTGGGCCAACCATATTTATGGAAATTTCATGTTGTATATGAGTCTAGTCGTTGTATTTTTATTATTAATTTCAATAGTAAATTGTACAGGATACCCAAGGTAGTACCTCCTAGTGCTATTTCCTTGATCTCTGCCAAGAAATGCAGGAAGGTCATCTCTCAGACCGGATTTTTTTTATTCTTCATGATTCGCTCTGAGAGTGACCAAAATATTATAGACACATCCATGGCCTTTGTGATCAATCTCTCCACACAACACAAGCAAGTGGATAAGTTTGTGGAAGAATACTCAGATATCTTCTCCTCTCCTATCAGGGTACCTCTGCACTTCCAGGTCAAGCATCCCATCGATCTGACCCCAGGTGCACCACTACCCAATGTGCCAGTCTATCGCCGCTCTCTGTTAGAAAATGAGGAGATCAAGAGGCAGATCCAATAACTTCTCCACAAGGGGCACATACATCCCAACTCATCGCCTTGTGGGAGCCCAATCATGCTGGTGCAGAAGAAAGATGCGACTTGGTGACTCTACATTGATTACCAGACCCTAAATAAAGTCACAGTCCAAAATCAGTACCCGATTCCCCGAATCGACGACCTCCTTGATCAGCTCACAAGGGAAAAATACTTTAGTAAGATTGATCTGAAGTATGGCTACCACCAGGTCCCAATAGAACATACAAATGTATGGAAGACTTCCTTCAAGTGAAAAGAAGGTCTTTTTGAATGGTTGGTCATACCCTTTGGTTTGAAAAATGCTCCAACAAATTTTATGAGGATGATGGAAAATATCCTACGACCTTTCAACAATACTTTTGTAGTGGTGTATCTAGATGAAATCCTCATCTACAACAAGACTTGGGCGGAACACTTGCAACATATTCAGCAAGTTCTGCACACCCTGCAGCAACACAAACTATATACAAACTTGGGAAAATGCTCCTTCGTCATGGATAGGGTCCATTACTTAGGCTACGTCATTGATCGACATGGTGTGCATGTGTATCTAGCCAAGATCCAGGTCATCCATGACTGGCCATCCCTAACCACACTCACTGAACTTTAGAGCTTCTTGGGCCTCACCAATTTCTATCACAGGTTCGTGTTGGGATTCTCTCATATTGCATGGGGCCTCAACCAAGTATCTAGGGGTGGCGTTAAGGAAAAAATTGTGTGGGGTTTGTCCCAACAACAAGCCTTCGATTATTTGAAGAATCGTTTGTTCTCATCCCCAATACTTTCATTATCAGACCTGCAACATCCCTTTGAGATTGAGACAGATGCTTTAGACTATGTTGTGGGCATTGTTCTAACTCAACATGGCCACCCTGTGGCATATCATAGTGAGACACTATCATATGTTGTTTGTAAGTACCCTACTTATGAAAAAGAAAAGTATTCCATTGTGCAAGTCTGCTTCTAGTCGAGACGTTACATTCTTGGGAAGGAGACAGTCATCCACACTAATCATAAGACACTACAGTTCATGAAGACCCAAGTGTTATCACTGAAATTTCGTCCGCAAATGGTTACAGGAATTCAGCATCACCAAATAGTTATGAGGTCACCCATGGACCAAAAATATCACAAAATCATTCCCAAAGGGTCAAAAACTATACAACTAGTGCAAAAATTAAAGGGTGCTATGAAGACACTAGGTGCGCATGCACATGCACAAAACAGGAATGAAGAAATCGTGCACATGCACACGATGCGCGACTGTTGTCGCAAAAATCCCTGCACCTGAGAAATGATGCATTTATGAGAGTGGTCGGCCTCCCACCCACTTCTGGTTCAGCTTCCAAGTTGATTTGACACTCAAATATGGATTGGATTTGACTGGGTGGCTAGTCAAAGACCTAGAAATTCCCTAATTAGCCTCTTTACACACTACAAACTAGTTGGAAAATACCTCAAAGGAATGCTATAAAAAGGCCATGGATACACTTCATTTTTCAAGGAATTCATAGCAAAGTTATGCTGAAATTATTCTCTTGAGGAATCTTCTATCCTTGCCAAGAGTATACTTGCATCATTGCATTGGGCAATCCATCTCACCCCTTGAGTAGATTAGCAAAAAATTATTTCACCATTTTCATTTTCATTTTCAAAGTTGTAAGAAGAGCTTATTTGTGGGGGTCCAAGAGCCCTCCCTTAGAGGAAGAAGGGACTCATAGTCCTCTTGCTTCTCGGTGTTTTCTTTCACTAATATCAGCCTTATCATTGGTGACATGGGTCTCATTGTTTCTTTTGTCCTTATGTCCCTATGTTTATTAATTTAGTTGTTGTTTTATTTCTTAGTTTAATTCTTAGTTGTTGTTTTATATTTCTTTTTCTAACCCTTTTCCTTGCAACTGTCCTACTTAGCAAACCCAACTAAGCTTGCAAGCACCTCTATTTTTCTCACTAAGGTGACGAAAGAGGTGCAATAGATTGGCGACTCCACTGGGGAAAGGTATCAATTTCCTACCCCATTTGGGTTTTTCTAGCTCTTCTTTTGGTTTATTTAACTTGCAGGTGCATTAATCGGCCTAAGCCGACCTGCCAATCATCTAATTCCAAGGTGAATTGAGAGAATTCCATATGGAATTTTCATTCACAGTCGTGTGTCACCTATGCGCAAGTTTTGTGGTCCACAGACATGCATCGTGCGCACATGTGCCCAAGTCACAGTTCTGTTCTACACACATGTGCTCATTAACTCTTTTAGGTCTGCTCACATGCACTCTGTGCACCTCTCTCTCCATTGAAACCCACGTACCTTTGTAAAAAATTCACATTGTAAAGTTTTTGAGATGTGGGGAAGGCCCTTAGCCTTCTTAAAAGTGATTTCAAGCATGTTTTAAAGCTGCACCACACTTAGTCCCCTCTTCATATAAAGGGGTTAGTCAAAACACATAGGCACTTAGGGGGTTAAAATCATTATTTCCTCTTTTGCTTTCATTTTTTCCACATGGATAGCTTGTTTTGACTCAAAATATAAGTTGGAAATCATTTTTAATCACATTTAACTTGCATTGGGACTAGAAGTTGGATAAAAATCGCTTAGTATGCTCTTCTCTCGCACCTCCAAGTGACCTTGAGAATCAGAAAAAGGTTGTGAAACAATTTCATCTCCCTTAAGAAGATTAAAACCTTTAGGAGAGGAAAACAACCCTTCTTGGGACTCCACTTAGTTTATTTCTTCAAACACATCTTAATATTGTAACGGGCCCATACATGCCCACATGCTACAAAGATAGGATAGTGTTGAAATTTAATTTCTTAGATCAAATCACTAAGGAAGTTTAAAGGTTTTGTAATGGGCTCATACATGCCCACATGATCACAATCTAGGATAGTTTCAAAGCTTTTCTTAGATTACATCACAATAGGGAGTTAAAGGAATAGTAACGGACCCACATGTCCACATGCTAGCTTCCCAGGGACTTTTGAATTATGCAAAGTTGTACCAAAGGCACTTAGTTAATTAGGTAATCAACACTTGTAAGGACCAAGCAAAGTTCACATGCAGCAAGGTGACACCTAATTCATTAAAAAATTGACACACTTTCACTCATTCACACACAAAAGTCACTTATCACTCACATAGCTTCTTCTTGAAACGTGGAGGTCAAAGTAAGTTTCCTCCAAAGGGATTCCGAAA